>PVKN010044141.1:0-10135 GCA_004027915.1 Capromys pilorides
TCCTAGAGGATTTCAGAAAATGGAAAGATATTTCCTGCTCCTGAATAGGAAGAACCAACATTGTGAAGATGGCCATACTCCCTAAATTGTTATACAGATTAAATGAAATTCCTTTCAAAATGCCATCAATATACATCACAGACCCGGAGAAGTCATTCCTAAAATGCATTTGGAACCACAAAGGACAGAGAATTGCAAAGACAGTCCTGGACAACAAGGGTAAGGCAGGAGACATTACAATTCCTGACCTAAAATTATACTACAAAGCTACAGTAATAAAATCAACATGGTATTGGCAAAAAAAAAAGAGACGTGAGGATCAATGGAGTAGATTGGAAGATGCAGAAGCAAATACAAACACACTCAGCCAACTTATCTTTGACAAAGGGGCCAAACATGCTTACTGGAAGAAAGATAGCCTCTTTAATAAATGGGGCTGGAAAAACTGGCTCTCTCAAAATGGATTAAAGATCTAAATATTAAAAGAGAAATTTTAAATCTCCTGGAAGAGAAAGTGGGAGAAAATCTTGAAGACATCAGGGTAGGCAAAGAGTTCATAGAGAAAAACAAAAATGCACATTAGCACTTGAAAGAATCAACAACTGGGACCTCATGTAGCTAAGAAGTTTTTTACCTCAAAAGAAATTTCACCAACAGAGTGAAAATGCAACCCAAAAATGTTGAAAAGATTTCAACTAATAAATATTCAGACAAAGGTCTTCTGTCTAGTATTTATAAAGAACTAAAAACCATTAGGACCCCAAAATTCAAAGACCCAATCCAGAAATGGGCATCTGAGATGAACACACACTTCTCAGAGAAAGAAATTCAACAAGCCTATAAATACATGAAGAAATGCTCCACATCATTAGCCTTCATAAATGCAAATCAAAACAACACTTAGATACCATGTCACCCCAGAAAAAATGGTTACCATGAAGAAATCAACCAACAACAAATGTTGGAGAGGCTGTGGGGAAAAAGGAACACTTCTCCACTGCTGGTGGGAATGCAGACTGGTGCAACCATTGTGGAAAGCAGTGTGGAGGCTCCTTAAAAATCTAGTACTGGAAATCCCATTCAGTCCAGCTATCACCCTATTGGGAATTTTCCCAGAAGAACTGAAAACATCACATAGTGATATCTGTGCACCTATGTTTATAGCAGCCCAATTTGTAATAGAGAATGGTTGAAAAACATGTGGTATTCTTATACAGTGGAATATTACTCAGCTATAAAGAATGATAGACTAGAAGACTTCATATATAAATGGATGTATATTGAACATATACTCATAAGTGAAATAAACCTGACCTACATGTGTAAATATCATGAAGTCTCCCTAGTGTAAGAACTCAAAAGAAGAAATAAAAATGGAGAGGCATAACACAGCTGAATGGAAATCAAAGACTTATGAGTTAAACAGCAAAGTGACTAGAAGCAGAAAAGACAGGAAACATAGCAGGAACAACACTATGCACTTATATGCACAGGATGAATTAGACAATGGTCCTAAGAAACCTCAAAAGGTTTTTGACACCGATGATAGCAATATGTAACACTAAAACTATACTTGGAATGTGTGTCATTCTGGCCTTTTCCATGTGTGCTGCTTCTAATATAATTTCAATTACTGTTGTACTCTCTATCAAGTAAATGATTGCTTTATAACAAAACAAAAAAGGGTATTAAATGAGAGTAAGAGACTAGGAAAAATGTCAAAGGAAAGACAGGCTAAAATTTGGTACATGCTTATATTTCTAAATATCTGTGTACATATATGTAACTGCTTTTATAACATTCCATAGAGATTTATTAGAATATCAATGATTGATGGAAAATACAAATTCCAAGTCTAAGATGTTTGATATTCAGAAAGACAGTGGTAGTAAGCTCAAGCACCTGTTTTACAGCAATGGTATCACTAAGCTTTTCTTCCTGAGGGCTAAGCATATAAGTTTACAGACCAAAAATTAGAGAAAAAGAAGGGCTACAAGGATAGCCAATATTTGGCCTTAGCCCTTCAAGGTCAGGGAGGACTCAGAACAGAACAGAACCTGTGCTGTAATATCTTATAACTCAGTAGTTTCCCAAATTTTCTGTTCGTTGAGATTAAAGGACCACAGAGGAAAGGGACTGAAGTTATTATAGTGTGCCTAAGGAGAGTCACCTAGAGAGAAAACATTCTCTTGGTCTCTCATAGAGAGCAAACTGGTCAAGCAATGGCCGTGACTCATCTAGGCAGCTGACACTGACAACAGTTCTACAAAGCGCTGCACATGGTTTCAAAGTAAATCCTGAGGGGATTTGACTGACCTTGGAAGATACAAAAACTACATGTTTTGTTATACAAGTCTTGCTTTAACTTGCCCTTAACCACCCAGCAAAAAAGTTTAAACATGACGCATAAAACATAAGGGTAGTTTAGTATGCTGAGCTGTACAAGGCTCAAATCAACAGTTTCCAACATTGCCAGTTTGGCCAGTAACCCGCTGAAATTATGGAACATTTGACTATGTATACAATTACCTTCTCTTATTTAAAGAGAAGAAATCTATTGTACCTATAACCATTAGAAAATTTATCATGTCTACACCCTGTGCTCTGTATAACAACAACGAGGACAAAAATATGCATTGTACCAATTATTGGGAATGTACTACTAATGTTTCTTGAAACTATTCAGTGTAATTTCTTATTAAAAATTTAAAAAAATGAAATGTGAAGTTTCACTAAATATCTCTCCCAGCCACATTTCTCTTCCTTGTCTTAGAGCTTCAGTTTTTAGCTTATAAAGAAAACAGTGGATTCTGATATAGGCACTTAACTCTCACTCTCAAGTTTAGGGGTAATCTTTGGAATTATTGAAAATGAGGATGAAGGAAAATGGCTAGATAAAAAGTAGTGTAAGTTTCCACATGCCTGCGTTCAGTTTCCGCAGAAGGTGGCGTGAGGTCCCACTAGGTTATCAAAGGCAGCTTGGGCAAGAAACCAAAGGATTTCTCTGTGCTAAGTAAAAATGCCAAGAGAAAGTGCATCCCACTCACAGGGGCATTTGGAAAGTCTCACCATGAAGACCTCAAGTATGGGTGGAACCGGGTGCATGGCCGGCAACTTCAGATATGGGGTGGATGACACTGCTGAAAAGGGTGCAGGAAGTGGGAGTCCCTGCATCTTTCCTGAGCCTTGGGACACCACTCAAGGAGTGACTAATTCTCCAAGGATCAGCCCAGGCCACTAGGCAGATGGGAAACTGTAGTAGTGACACTTGCGACTTCCAGGCTGGATGACAGAACATACTCTCAGTGCTTCTTTCCAAGTCCTTCTAGCCCCCAACCAGGAACTGGGAAAGAAAAGACCATGGAAAGTGTCTGTTTACGAAGGTGGAAAGAGATTCTCAGCTCCTATGCAGCTGGTAGCTCGTCCCATTCCTGGACCCGTTAGCCTGAGCACCCAGTTGCATCTGGCCTGACCTCTGCAGTTCTGAATGCACTGTCAGCAACCTCATTTCACAGATGGGGAAACTGAGGCCCAAGTTTGACAACACCCAACTGAGATCACAAGTCAAGCCTCTAGGGAAAGATGTCAATTGAGAACCAGAGCTCCTGCGGGATGGTCAGTCAGGAAGACCAAAGAGAAGAAGGCAACTCCTTATTGTGGGGCAACTTTGTAATCCAAGCCCTCAGAGAACCTGAGGCAGGAGGATTATAGATCCAAGCCCAGCCTGGACAATTTAGTGGTTTGGCATGACTGTCTTAAAAAATAAAATGAGTTGGTAGCTCTGTGTAAAATCCCTGGATTCAATAACCAATTATTAAAAAAAAAAGAGGGAAAGGGTAGGGCTGGAATTCACAGGGGACTTTTGCCCCATGTAGCCCCAGTGCTCCCGATGCATCCCCCTCCTTCCAGCTCCTCCATGACACCAAACTCACTCCTTTCTGGCAGAATCAGACCAGCTCTTCCAGCTGCGGCCTGAAGTCAGTCCTCATCCAACACCAGTGGGCAACTGCTCCTGGGCCCCCTCGACTTCTCTGCCTGTTCCTATTTTCATTCCTTCCCTGCTGACCCCTGCATCCCTGCACCCCCGCCCCCAGCTCTGCTCTGCCCCTCTTTGCACACACACAGTATTTACTCGGTGATAAGACAGATCAGGGTTGGCCTTCTAGGAACACTGCACAGATATTATTTGCAAAGGCTAAAAAAAGCAGGTGTTCTCTAGCTTATCCGAATATTTTGAGTAAATCCCTGTTTTGAAATGTAAATGACTCTGCAGCCTGACCAGGGGGAGATAAAGCAGCAAACAATGAATTAATCCTTGGTTTGTGCAGCTCATTATGAGGGTCTGCTGCAGGCCAGTCATTTCTTCCAGCAGAATGGGGGTCAAGCCCAGGTAGATAGCTCCCTGCCCCCATAAATCGCATTTATTGCACGGATTATGTTGGACATAAACAGACCAGGATAGAAATGTTCTTAAGGTGCTTACACATGCAATACAGAAAGATGGTTGTTTTAAATATTTATTCCATAGTCAACATTTTGGCCCTTTGCAGAGTCATTTTGTTACCATTTGTGCCTACAAAGAAAAAAAAGCAGAATTTTGTTTTCCTTCCCAAGGTGAAAGGCAATGTGTTCATTTCCAGAGAAGCATACATTAATCTTTTCAAGTAGCTATTGGAAGAGATATGTGATCTTAAATTTCCTTTATTTCTTAACTAATTGCAAAGAAAAATATTAAGACGCAATAAGCTGCTCAGGCCCAGGAAATCAAATGCTACCAACATGCCTCTTTCTTCTCCACCATTTGAAAAGCAAACAAGCAAGTGAATAGTACCTTCCTACACAAAATGCAGAATTACCTCCAAAGGAAAAGATGGACTAACTTGTCGTAGGGCTGTTCCTGTTTCTGTTGCCCACGAATACAGTCCAAAGAGGATACCTTTGTAAGAAATTTCCCAATTCTGAATTCTTTTATTTTGACACCAGGCCCAGATAGGACCTTTGGGCAAAGGCATTTTTATCATCAGTTCTCCTCCTGTTCAGCCTATTTGAGACTTGTTTGGGCTTCTTTCTTTTAGAGTCTGTTTTCTGTTGCTCTAGATTCTCTCCTACCAGTTTTCTGGTTCTGCCTTTATCTCCGCATTGGATAAACGCTTCCTCCCGGTGTGTTGCTCCTTGGCTTTCTGCGTGGATGCCTCCCTGGGACACAGAAATTTTCCTCTGCCAGTGCAGGACTATGAGTCTGCCCTGCCTGTGCGCTCTGTTCTGGGATTGTGGGGCTCCTTCAGGAGCTTCCGGGGTCCCTCTCTTCCACAGCCTTGCATCCTAACCTGCAGCTGGGGAACTTACTTATTCTATTTATTCCTCTATGTGCATATAAGAGTTAAGAGACAGCTTGTCTTGAAAGTAGGGCTCTAACTGCTCTGTGAGTTGGAGGTCAGCACAGAAAGGCTTCTCTTTGGTGAAATCCAAACAAAACCATCTTTTCCTCCTAAGCCCCTAATGGATACCCCAGGCAGCAGCTCCGTGTCTTGTCTGTTGCAGACAGAGGCCGGGCAGGAGGAGATAAGAGTGGATCCATGTCCTTAGAAAATTGAGCACAAAGTACATATTTGCATAACTTATTGCTGGGGAGCCTGTATGTCTCACAGACTGACATTACTTAAGAGGTATTTCAATTTTTTTATTTAAATATGTGATTCTATTTTTAATCAGAAGTAGTGCAAGAGAAGCACTGCACTGCAGTTTCCTTCAGTTGGGTGCATTAAATAATTTCAAAAAATGTGCACATCTATGTTTTATTTATTATCATGCCAGAAGCATTAAAATTAAGACAAATCCCCAGGGCAATGGACATCAGACATGTCCCCATCCCAAGCGGATGCCCAAGACGATACCGAGTCCTGGGTACCTTCTTGCTCCCAGCTCTTACAGCAAATCCATCTGTACACATCTGATGGCAATCAGGGTCTCAGTCAGTGCAGGAAAACAAAGAAATGCATTTTCCAAGAGGGATGGTGTCTGTATGCAGAACTGGCGAGGTTATCGCAGTTTGATGGACTTCCTATCTGTGGGGTACATCGACAGACTGTGAGGTGGCGTGGGCTGGCTTGATTGATGAGGTCATTCCGCTGTAAATAGTAAAGCTGTTTGCTTGGGAGGCCCTGAGAACTCTGGGAATTCTGTGGAGCGGTTTCCCAGTAGAAGAAGGCAGCAAGCCAATTCCAACCCTCTGGATGTCACTGGTGCAAAGATGCAGCTCGGTTTCAAGATCAAGGTCAACAGAAGTTAGTATTTATTGAGCACCTGCTATGCACTGGGCATGATGCCAGCTCCGTTCACAAAGAGGTTGCTCATAAGGACACGAGACAGGAGATGCCATGATCTTTACAGGAAAGGACATTCTCCAGCTTTCTATGGGGACTCTAGCAGTTTGATAATAAAAATGTTCTATGCATTCCTCTAATAGAATTCCCCCAGAAAAACTATATTAGCTGTAGGCCTTGTAAAACCTAGATCTATTTTTTTTTTCTTTCTGTATTTAGGACAGGGCCTATGGAGTCTACAGGGTCTCACTACACAGATCAGACTCAAAGTGATTCTCCTGTTTTCAGCCTTCCAAGTGCTGGGATCACAGGCTTGCGCACCACCACGCCTAGTCTTAACCTCCCCGACAGTGTGCCCCATGGGTGGGGCCAGCACAGCAGGCGGGGGATGGAATGCCAGCTGCTGTGCTCTGCCAAAACATCTCCCTAAGGAGGTGCTTTAATCCACTGAACTATCAGGCTAGCCTAAAAACCTGAGAAGGATTTTTTTTGAGGGGTGGTGGAGGGTGGGGGGGGTGTTGGGGGGTTGGCTCAGCCTGCCCTAAGGGGAGTCTGATGTGGCACGTGGAGCTGGGGATCAAGGGCTTTAAACAACTGAGCTAACCGCAGGCCCCTGCTAGATCCATTTTTGATATTTGTATTGTATAGCAAACTTATTACCTTGTGAATTTGACAATGACCCCATCTCACCAAAAGTCAAAAGTTTAAGTAGAGAAATAAGCAAAGCCCCAAAACATGCTTTTCATATCAAAGTCCCTTTTGCACTCTTATATCACACACACACACACACATTAAAAAAAAACTTTTCCAATTCAGTTTCCTAATTTGAATTACATTGCTTTTCTTTCATGTATTTACCATGCAAAAGTCATAAACTTAACATGTGGAATATAAATATAGCAATTCCCTAAGGTGAATGTGTTTATTACATATCACAAACATATACCAATAAATAAAATAACAAATTAGTGATATTAGTAATTTATGCTTAAAAGGCTGAAAATATCCCCCCAAATACCTGAAAAATTAGAAGAAAAGATTACCTTACAATTACAATTATAGACCACCCTGGACCTGCTGGAAACACATGCAACCCAGGAACCAGGCCAGGCATGTGAGTGAGACCACCCTGGGCCTGCCAGAAACTCATTCAACCCAGCAGCAAGGTCCAACTTGTAAGTGGAATTTCATTGATCAGAAAGGCCCAGTGTGGAACCCTGCAGCAGAACTCCCTGCAGAGTCTAGAGACAAGACGCACCCAGCTGATCGAGGAGCAGAACATCTTGCCAGAATGGCACAGCAGGTTCACCTCCAAGGGCTGCAGCAGGAAGAAGTGGAGCACAGCAGCCAACCCCAAGCCACCCTCACCTGGAGGACTTTGAACTTGGTAGATCCAGATCTGGTACTAAGGTAAGAGCTCTACCAAAGCTCTACACAAAAGGTCAGAGGGCATGACTACATGAAACAACAAAGAGAAGCACAAAATGCACTGTCAGGCCTCAAACCTACCTAGAATAAATGCAGGAGACAATGGCATAGAAGAAATTGGAAATCACCCCTCTGAAATCTCTGAAATAATAGCATCTGAAGTAAAGAAACAACTGCAAAAAGGCATAAAGGAATTCCGATCAGAAATAATTTCTGAAGTAAAAAAAAAAAAAAAAAAGAAAAACTATAATGAAAGAAGTACTAAGTGCTTCTAAAGAAGGCACTGATAAAAAAAATAGAGGAGAATAGAAAAATGATGGAATCCTTGAATGAGCAATATAGGAAAGTAATAGAATGCATGAAGCAGATTCGAAGTGCTAGACAGGAGCTTAAAACCTCAATCACAAGCTGGCAAAACTATTTCAATGAAAGTGAAAATATTCCAACTTAAGTCTAAGATGTTTGATATTCAGAAAGACAATGATATTAAGCTCAAGCACCTGTTTTAGAGTAATAGTATCACTAAGCTTTTCTTCTGGAGGGCTAAGGGTATAAGTTTACAGACCAAAAATTAGAGAAAAAGAAGGACTACAAAAATAGCCAATATTTTGGTCCTAGCCCTTCAAGGTCAGTGAGGACTCAGGACTCAGTGAGAACAGAACCTGTACTGTAACATCCTATAACTCAGTGGTTTCCCAAATTTTTTGTTCAAGGAGATTAAGGGACCACAGAGGAAAGGCACTGAAGGTATATGGTATGCCTAAGGAGAGTCACCTAGAGAGAAAACATTCTCTTGGGCTTTCACAGAGAGCAAACTGCTCAAGCAATGACCATGATTCATCCAGATGGCTGACACTGACAACAATTCTACAAAGCACTGTACCTGGTTCCAAAGAAAATCCTGAGGGAATTTGACTGAATTTGGGAGATACAAAAACTACATATTTTGTTATGCAGGTCTTGCTTTAATTTGCCCTTAACTACTGAGCAGAAAAGTTGAAACATGGCCCATAAAATGTAAGGGTACTTTAATATGCTGAGCTGTAAAAGGCTCAAATCAACAACTTCCAACATTGCTGGTTTCACCAATAACCCACTGCAATTATGGAACATTTGACTATGTATACAATTACCTTCTCTTAGATCAAAGAGAAGAAATCTATTGCACCCTGTGCTTTGTATATGGACAATGAAGACAAAATATGCATTGTATCAATTACTGGGAATGTACTACTAACATGTTTTGAAACTGTCACATTGTAATTTCTTATTAAAAGTAATAAAAAAGAGAAAGTTAAAATAGACTTTCAGACCTTAAAGACATCATTGCAGCTAGTGAAAAGGTAAGAAAAGATCTCTTAAAAACAACTAGGATGTAGGAAAAAATAATTCAACATCTGCAAGATGATGCAAAGATGGACAAAATAAGACTACTAGGCATCAATGAGAAAGAAGGAGTCTGTACAAGTGATATAAAAATAATATGGGCAGAAGTAATAGCAAAAAACTTTCCAAATATGGGGAAGCAATTTTATATTAAGGTAACTGAAGTATATAGAACTTCAAATAACATCAACACAATTAAAAACACATGCAGGCATATAATAAAGATCCCAGAAATTCAGCACAGGAACAGTACACTAAAAGTCACTAATGGAAAGAAATAGATCACATTTAAATGAAAACCCATCAGAATAATATCAGATTTCTCTTTACAAACAATTGAGTCACAAAGAGCATGAAGAAGAGTCCTTCAAGTCCTCCATGAAAACAAACTCCAGCCCAGGCTGCTATACTCTGCAAAACTCTCTTTCAAGTTTGAGAGAGAAGTAAAACACTTCCACAAAAAAGAACAACTAAAAAATTTCATGATGACAAAGCCAACCCTTCACAATTTATTAAAAGATATTACAGAGAGGGATCAAAATGACCACAACTCCATGAAGGAGAATGGAAAGAACCCACCAAATAGGGCAAACAATCAAACACAGGAGAAAAAGAAATATACAACAGCAGTCTTTCAAGTATTCTTTTGTATACAGCAGCAAAATATTTCCAGCAGCATATTCTTCAAATGGACTTCTCCTGCACCCTATGGGTCATGATTCTGTCTGGGTCTGCAGGGTGGATATCAAGGAAATATTAGCAGCTCAGTCCCAAAAGTGACACCTGGCTACCACTAAGTGTCATGGACACTGTCCATGTCCATGACATGCTAGAACTTTGTGCAGTATCTTATTTCCAAACTGTTAGAAGTGCTAGTAATATATTTGTCATTCCAGTATTTATGTTATATTTTATTCTTAGTAACTCTTTACTACCATGGAAACTTTCTCTTGGTTGATATCTTTGTACATATTAACCTATTCAAATACTATGTGTGT
>PVKN010044142.1:0-10135 GCA_004027915.1 Capromys pilorides
GAATGTTCTAGGATTATGAGCAGGAGTTTCTTATTCAAAGTTCAGTTTAAAGAGTCAAAAACTAATTTAGAGTCAAATGGGATCAAAGAAGGGAAAGAAAAGAAACTAAAAGGACAAACATGTAATGGGAAAAATAACACAAATTAGGCCTTCTAAGCAGATCCACTGGGCTGAAGTTGTGGAGGAAGCTGAGAAATGGTAGGAGAGGAAAAAAGAAATAAGCTGGGAAGGGATAGAAATTCTGAAGAAACCTAATGATGCACAAGAAAGTTAAGAAATTAATTACAAAAAAGTAAGTGAAGGAGTTCAAGCAGAGTTTGTCTCTAATGAGCATGGTGAGAATGTAATTCCCTGGCAGCTGTAGGACTCTAGAGTGTTATAAATGCCTTTAAAGGTAGCTAAGCCATTGGAGAGGGTGCCTGATGCTAGATGTTATACTTAAGAAATCTTGGGGATCTTCCCTGAGCTGTGTTAGTGTGGCATGGATGAAAAGCAGATGATCCCCAGGGAATTTTAAAGTTGGAAAATTGGGAGTGATTGCTGAGCACCTGTGAAGTCTCTGTTAGTTTCTGAGAACAGAAGGACAATAAAATTTTCAGGCCTGATTTCATGTATATGTATTTCAACTTAATATGAAATCACATACAAAAAAAATGAAAGGAAGAAAAAAAAATAAAGATAGAAAGAAAAACCCAGGAAGGAGTAAAAGGACAGATTGCAGATGCACAAAGGCCAGCCGGTGTGTTTCTTATTCCAAGGGAGTGGAGCCCCACAACCCAAAGCTGCTGGTGCAGGACCAGAACACTGTCTGTTCAGAATGGATAACCTGGAAGCTGTTACTTGACAGCCAAGTGCTGAGTGGCTGTGCTTCTTTCTGTAGTGCATTATTTGTTTTGCCAGTTAACCTACTCCTCATTTAACAGCAGCACTTAAGCTATTCTGTGATACCAGATCCAAGACCTTATAGAATAAAAAAGTTGTAATACTCAAGACCCATATATAAAATAACACAGTGTTTGCATACACAATTTACATATTCTTTTGAATATTTTCAGTGATCTCTACATTACTTATAATATCAAGAGAAGTGTAAATTCTATATGAAATATATTCTTTAGGGAACAATGAAAGAAAAATCTCTACCTCTTCAATACAGACTTTCTTCAACAATTTTCACTCCACAGATGAACACATAAATGCAGAGCTCATGGATGTGGAGGGCTGGCTCTGTTTTGTGCCATTATATATGTAGCACATATATTTAGTTTCACAGTGAAACTGAAAGGGATGAAAGGGATTTTAAGTTTTATAGTTTGGTTACCATATTAACACTTTCTTTCTTATGTGACTGTTTGGACATCTACTCTATTGTGTTTTCTGCCTTCCAGAGAATCAAGTGCTTGAGTTGTAGTAGGTACAAATGCAGATTTGTTATGAAATTTTCATATAAGTAAAACAATATTATGCTATGCTACAAAACTAAAAGTTATCTGAAGAGGAATTTTTCTTTTTCTTTTTTTTTTAAATTTATATGTTTGGTACAGAGTCTCATTACACAGATCCTCCTGTTTTCAGCCTCCCCAGCACAGGAATTACAGGTGTACACCACCACACCTGGACTTGTGGCTGGCTCAGTGTACCCAGGGGAGGGGCCGGCAATGCATAGGGTTCTGGGCATTGAATCTGGTACCTATGCTTGCCTAAGAAGGTGCTTAGTCCTCTGAGCTATCTTGAGAGCCTTCTAAAAGTTATTTGGAAGTTCTTAAAAAGTAATATCTGAGTATATGACCTGAACACTTCCAAGTTTCATTATTATTTTAAATTATGAAGATGCAATCTATTAGAGACATAGGCTATTGAAGGACATAGAAAATTGTGTATATCCTACATTTTAATATTTGGAAGTCAATATATGTGTATGCATTTTTATAGCAGCATAGTTTATCACAGAAAAATATTGGAAACATCCCAAATGCCCATCAACCAAGAAATGGATAAAAGCTATGATATTTTTATACAGTGAAGTACTACTCAGCCACAAAGGTCAAGTTTGATACATTTAGAGGGAAACGGATGCAATTTGATTCTATATTTATAAGTGAAATAATCAATCTTATTTGTGTAAACATCATATTGTCTTTCTAGTGGAAGTAGCTGAAAAAATAAATAACACCCAAAATGTACAATAGTTATTGTGAAATGGGAAGATATTACTAAATGCGGAAAAGGAAAAAAAGAAAGATGAGGAAAAGGGAAAATATATAAATGCACATATAAAAGATGGTTAATGTAGATATACTATTAAATGCTATTAGTTCATTGAAAGAAAAGGCATATGCCTGTACTATTCAATTTTTTTTTAATGTATTTGGTACAGTGTCTCACTATGCAGCTTAGACTCATAAAAATCCTCCTATTTCAATCCTTCCCTGGGCTGGGATTATAGGCATACACCACCATGCCCAGTCTCAGTGGCCAGCTCAGCACACGCTGGAGTGAGGCCGATGTAGCACGTTATGCTGGGGATTGAATCCTAGTCCCTGTCCTTGCCTAAGCAAGCACATAGTCTTCTGAGCTATCTTAACCAGCTTTTCATGCCTGTATCTTGCCTTATGAGCAACTACCTTGAAGATAACAGTGTGCAACGTCCTTAACGTTGTTCTACCAGAATCTTGTTTTGAAGTTTTACGTCATTGTTTTTATTATCTAGTTTTCTTTTATTAAAATAAAAAATACAAAAAATAAAGTGGTCAGAATTGAGATTTGAATTAAAGGAAAACTAGCACATTCAAAACTTGTTTTCATGCCTAAAGAGAGTCCCACAGAGAGAAAACATTCTCTCAGGCTTTCACAGGAAGCAAACTGGTCAAGCAATGGCTGTGATTCATCCAGATGGCTGATGTTGACAACAATTCTACAAAGTGTTATACCTGGTTTCAAGGTAAATCCTGAGGGGATTTAACTGTCCTTGTCAGATACAACAGTTACATGTTTTGTTCTTTTGTTGTATAGGTCTTGCTTTAACTTGGCCTTAACCACCTACAAGGCATAAAAAGTAAAGCCAGATAAGTATGCTGAGCTGTAAAAGCCTCAAGTCAACAGCTCTTGATAATGCCAGTTCTGCCAATAACCCACTACTATTCTGGAATATTGTACTATACATACAACTGCTTTATCTTAGCTCACTGAGAAGAAATATTTGTAACAATAGTGTTTAAAAAAGCTATCATGTCTGTATCTTGTACTCTGAACAATTACTATGAAAACAACATTATGCATTGTATTAATTATTATGGCTGTCCTACTAATGTGTTTTGAAACCATCTCATTATTATTTCTCATTAAAAGTAATAAAATTATTAAAAATGTTTTTATAGGTAGTCCTGCTATCTGGAACAGTATGGATGAATCTGAACAATATGAAACTAGATGATATAAGCTAGATTCAGAAAGAAATACTGCATGATGTTAGTAAGCTGTGTAATTTAAAGAGTCAAACTTTACATTACTATAGAAAATGAGTCCACTGGTGGTTTCCAGGGCATGAGGAGTAGGGCATATAGGGAAGTAAACTATCCATTGTATCGGATGAACATATTCTGCAGCTCTAATGAAGACTATGGTTACTACTAATAATGGTGTGCCACGCACTGGTGATTTGATTTTAAATATTATCATCACACACATGTAGGAAAGAATATCACTTTGTGGGTGGCAGATCTGTTAGTAATCATTTTACATGTATGTGTACCAAATCACCACTTGAAATGCATACAAATTTTGTCAGTTATATTTTAGTAAGGTAGAGGAAACTATCTTTATTCTATATGGATATATGTACTACACTGACGTTTTAAATGAACTTTAACATAAATTTTGAAAAATGAGAAGCAGGTCAAGTGTATAAAATTTTTTTTTTTGGCAAACAGGACATGATCAATTGTTATTACAAATAGCTACCAAATTAGATACAAAATGTAGTTTTGTTAATGTTTATGCATCACCTCTGAGCATTCTTATGTATACTTATGCATCTTTATTTTCCTTTAAATAAAGAACAATGAGGTAAATGTAGTGAACTGGAAGTTTCATTAAAGGTACGTCATGCATTATTTTGAATATTGAACCATTATTTAAAATAAAATTAGAGGGACCAGCGAGATGGCTCAACGGTCTAAAGCACCTGCTTAAGCAAGCTTAGGCAACCACAGGGACCACAGTTCGATCCCCAGCACTATATGCTGCACCAGCCCCACCTCCAGGGCAGGCAAAGCTGGCCATAATAAGAAAATTTTAAAAATTTGGACACATCATTCTTTAATGAATTAGGATATATATATATAGATATATATATATATATGTTATTCTTCAATAATTATTCTTTACATAAGTAATTATTGATATGTATTTTATTCATGCTCTTGTAACACTCTATTGTCCCTTAATATTACTCAAAATATGTAAGTGTGCCTTACATACAATTACTTCATATACTATGATGAAAGATCATTGACTATGACACGATCCCGCAGCATACACCATGAGCCCAACTTCTATAGTTTTATTTCAATCTACTTCTTTCTCAAAATTTTCTATCTTCCTTCCATTATTGGTGTCTCTTTCAATAGTGTAGACCTGGTCCTGCATGGGAATAAGTCACCTGAGTTCTGATCTCATCAGTGCCACCACTCACAGTTTTGATATGTCAAACAAATTTTTTACTTCTTTGCGCTTCAAAGTACCTTTGTTTTGGAGAGGTTGTTTGTTTTGATCAGAAAGAGAAAACACCATTTTGATGATATTTCAGTTCAATCTAGCTCCAACCATCCAAGTTTCTACAATACCAGGCCTTCTCTTCTGGTCTTTTACTGTGTATCACTTGAATTGTCTACTTACTACGTTTTGATTGCTACTTAACTACAATTTTGCAAACTGAATGTAATTAAATGTTAGTCTCTTTATCAAGATTTCCTATGATAAGCTAAGTAAATTTGAAAGCCTTTGGACAGTTTCACAATAGAAACTCTTCGAGATATACACACAGCAGTAGAGACCAAAGCACTGAGGTCCATGGAAATGCTGAGCTGGAGCTGGCATGTAGGAGCGAGCCCTGAAGGGCTGGGAGAGCCACCTGGCCAGTGTGTCATGGAGAGAGTACAGAGGTCCTGCTGCTTTACATCCCCTTTCTCAGCCCCCAGTCCCTTCAGTAGAAAGTGCACCAGAACCTGTTCATACACAGGTGGTATCAGCATTGCAGCCACCTGCAGAGCACATGCAGGGAGACAGGGAAGGAGCAGTGAGTTACATGGCTCGGTTCCTGCAGCTGGTGTCAGTCACAGTGATCCAGGGCAGAGTGGGCTGTGAAGAAATTCAGTCATCCTCCTTTCTTGTCTCTAATGTGTGGAAAATCAGAAAAATAACTCAGTAAGTTGCAACATATTTCTTTTTCTTTGCCCATTTGTAGCCTTCACTACTAAACTGTGATCATTATGAAAATAACAGCTAAGCACCAAATGCCACCCTGGTCCCACTTCTGGGTGTTCTGAGTTGGCCACCAAGTCCGTGGTGACACATGTCTGTGATCCCAGCACTGGGGAGGCTGAAAACAGGAAAATCACTACAAGTCCGAGTGGGGAAGTGAGATCCTGTACCAATTACATTAAAAATAAATAAATAACAGGTAAATGTGATGCTCCTACTGGGTGTAAAACTTGCTTCCAAAACGATGCTTATCTTTGCACTTAGTTTTTGCACTTAAAGTTTCACACATGCATGCTTCCACAAACTTACTTTCTATTGCTATACATATAAAAATTGCCATTACGTCTAAAATGTATACTTGTTTAAAATTGTTTTAAATCATAGAAGAAAAACAAAGATGTTTCATGCTTGTTAGGTCAGTATCAAAAAATCATAGAAAGTCTGGAGAGTAAAAGAGCAATTTGTAAATGTCATTTGTATTTGTGCATGTGTGATACAAAAATTAATCATCTTAGTTTTTACTCATCACAGCTGCATGTTCATTAAATGATTCTTTATTTTCTGTACTGAGATAAAAATATAAACCCAAACTAGGAAGTAGAGAAATAGGTTATTCTCAAGTGAGGAGAAAATTGAGAGATGCAGGGACAAGGAAGGAGGGAAAATGGATGAAAAAAAGACTTAGGATGCATTGTTTCCATGTACCAATGCCTCCTAAGGAATGTAAACATTATGCACTGCAGAAGTGTAGCAATAAAAATTAAAATTAAAATATATGAACTTACTCCCTGCACCCACCACCTGAACTATAGTCTGGAATTCATCTGCCATCTGCTTTGGCCGGAGCGCTTGCTGGTACTGAGCCCATTCCCTCTCTGGTCTGACCCGCACCCCTACCGGGTAAGGAGCCCCTGAACCTGTTTCAATCTCCCTGGACTGCCCACCTGAACTACAGTCTGGAACTCATCTGCCATCCACTCTGGCCGGAGTGCTTGCTGGTTCTGAGCCCATCTGCTGTCTGGTCTGACCCACACCCCTGCTGGGTAAGGATCATTCGAACCTACCTTCATCTCCCTGCTCTCCTGGCCTGAATTATAGTCCTGAACCCATCCACCAATCCATCTGGCCTCTTTGTGTCAACCTGGTAAGGACCCTCAGCCTGCATTCATACTCGGACTCAACTCCAGAGCTGTGACTCCACCCACAGTCCAGACCCACAAGGCCTCACAGCAGCCAGTGGACTGAGCTGCAACTCACAGCCAGGCACCACTGGAGGGGAAAAAGCTGGGTGGATCCAGAACAAACTCCCATAGGTGCTAACAGCATAACTTAACCAAAGTACAGAGCTCACTGCTATACAAAATGATAACGACAAGGAGTAAGATGCAATCACAGGGCCCAAGCCCACCCAAATCAAACACAGGAGATGATACCATGGAAGAAAATGGGAATCATGCAGCCAAAAACTCTGAAATTGAGGTAGACCGACAACTACAGAAACACATAGAGCAACTCAGATCAGAGATGACATCTGAAATAAAAAAAAGAAATCCATGAATTAATAGAATCTGAAGTGGAAAAATAATTGCAGAAATGTATAGAGCAAAGCAGAACAGAAATAACCCTTGAAGAAAAAAAAGACATGTCTAAATTAATAGCATCTGAAATAGGGGAACAAATGAAGAAAAGTAAAGAGGAGAGCAGAGGAGAAATAATCTTGAAACTAAAGAGAGAAAGGATAACCATAATGAAAGACTTAAGTAATATTAAAGAAGACATTGATAAAAAATTAGAGGAGAATAGAAAAATGATGGATTCCATGACTGAGCAATATAAGAAAGAAATAGATCGCCTGAAACAGTATCAAAGAGATATACAAGAAAATAAAATCTCAATCACAAGCTGGCAAAACCGTATGAACGAAAGTGAAGATAGAATCTCAGATCTTAAAGACACACTCACAACTAGTGAAAGGGAGAGAAAATATCTCATAAAAACAACCAGGATGCAGGAAAAAATAATTCAACACCTGCAAGATGATGCAAGAATGAATCACGTGACATTAATAGGAATCAAGGAGAAACAAGGAGTCAATACAAATGACATAAAAAGAATATGGGCAGAAGTAATAGCAGAAAACTTCCCAAATATGAGAAAACAGTCAGATATTCAGATAACTGAAGCATACAAAACGCCAAAAAACGTCAACCCAACTAAAAACACATCAAGACATATAATAATCAAGATTCCAGAAATCCAGCAGAAGAATAACATACTAAAAGCTGCTAGAGAAAAGAAACAGATCACATTTAAAGGAAAACCCATCAGAATAAAAGCAGATTTCTCTTCACAAACCATGAAAGCAAGAAGAGCATGGAGCAGAGTGCTTCAAGTCCTCCATGAAAACAAATTTCAGCCTACACTGCTATACCCGGCAAAACTCTCTTTCAAGTATGAGGGAGAAGTGAAATACTTCCACGACAAGGAACAACTAAAGAATTTCATGACGTCAAAGCCAACACTACACAGTACACTAACAAATATTTTAGAGAGGGACCAAAACGACCTGAACTCAACAAACGCCAACAGAAATATCCCACCAAACAGGACAACCAATTAAACATAGGAGAAAAAGGGGGTAAATAGTAGTAAATAAAAGTCAGGTCAACAATAAGACAATACATTTCAATTATAAGCATCAATGTCAATGGACTCAATTCTCCAATTAAAAGAAGTACACTAGCAGAATGGATAAGGAACCAAACCCAACAATGTGTTGTATACAAGAAACACACTTTACTCATAAAGAAACTCATAGGCTAAAAGTGAAAGAATGGAAACAATACTACATGCTCCAGCACCTCAAAAAAAGCAGGGGTAGCAATCCTGTTTGCAGACAGTCTAAACTTCAAACCAAGATTGATCAAATGTAACAAAGAAGGACATTACATACTGGTCAAGGGAAACATTCAGGATGAAGAGGTAACACTCATAAATATGTATGCACCAAACACAGGAGCAGCAAGTTATATAAGACAAACCTTAATGGACATGAAAAATCTAATATCCAATGCTACAATCTTAACAGGAGAACTTAACAACCCCCTGTATGAAAAGGATAGGTCAAGCAGACAAAAACCTAGCAAAGAAGTAGCAGAACTGAAACAGAATTTGGAACAACTGGACTTAGTGGACATACACAGAGTGTTCCACCCAACCTCTTCAGAATACACATTCTTTTAAGCTGCACATGGGACATCTTCTAAAATAGACCACATATTAGTACACAGGTCATGCTTAATTATATGCAAGAAAGCAGAAATTATCCCATGTATGTTATCTGACCACAGTGCAATGAAATTGGAAATAAACAGCGAAAGAAACCATAAGAACTCCAGACATACGTGGAAATTAAACAATGCCCTTCTCAGCAACCAGTGGGTTACAGATGAAATTAAATAAGAAATTAAACAATATCTAGAATAGAAGGAAAACTCAAGCACAACCTACCAAAATTTAGGGGATGCAATGAAAACAGTTCTTAGAGGGAAATTGATAGCTTTGAACTCACACATTAAGAAAACACAAAGGGAACAAATAAATACTCTCATGCAGTGCCTAAACCAACTAGAAACTGAAGAGCAAACGAAATCCAAAGTCCAAAGAGGGGAGGAAATTATAAAGATAAGAGCCGAGATTAATGCAATTGAGACAAAGAAAACAATACAAAAAATTAATGAATCAAAAAGCTGGTTCTTTGAAAGATTAAACAAAATTGATAAGCCCCTAGCTAAACTCATCAAAAAGAGGAAAGAAAGGACTCAGACTCAAGCAATAAGGAATGACACAGGTGAAATTACTACAGACCCAGCAGAGATTCAGAGGATCATTTATAGCTACTTTGAGAATCTTTACTCTCACAGAATTGAAGACACAGAAAAAATGGACAGATTCCTAGAAGAGTACAAATTTCCAAAACTGAATCAAGAAGCTATAAGTAATTTCAATATCCCAATAGCAGCCAATGAAATGAGAAATGTAATAAAAAGCCTAAGGTCAAAGAAAAGTCTGGAACCTGATGGATTCACCACTGAATTGCATAAGAAATTTATAGAGGACATAATCCCAATACTCCTCAAACTCTTCAGTGAAATCAAAAAGGAAGCAATCCTTCCAAAATCATTCCTAGAGGCAAGTATTACACTGATACCAAAACCAGAGAGAGATGCAATAAAAAAGACAGCTTCAGGTCGATTTCTCTCATGAACATAGATGCAAAAATCCTCAATAAAATCCTCACCAATAGAATACAACAAATCATCAAGAAGATTATACACCATGACCAGGTTAGGATTCACCCCAGGGATGCAAGGATAGTTCAATATATGCAAATCTATAAATGCAATACACTATATCAATAGAGCCAATACTAAAAATCACACGATTGTCTCAATTGAAGCGGAAAAGGCCTTTGACAAAGTTAAACACTCCTTCATGTTCAAAGTCCTACAGGAAATCGCATTAGAGGGCCTCTAACTCAACCTGATATAAGCCATCTATGAAATTCCAACGGCTAACATAGTTCTAAATGGGGAAAAACTGAAATCTTTTACTCTCAGATCTGGTACAAGACAAGGATGTCCTCTATCACCAC
>PVKN010044143.1:0-10143 GCA_004027915.1 Capromys pilorides
TTCATGAAATCCCAATCAAAATGCCAATGTCATTTATCTTAAACCTAGCAAAAGCAGTTCAAAACTTATATGGAATATAGTTCTAAAATTTATATATTTGTATAATACCTAAGTATTTAATTATTTTATGCTATGGTAAATAGTATTATTTTCATAATTTCTTTTTTGTTTCAATATTTATTTATTTATTTATTTATTTACTTACTTATTTGATGCAGGGTCTTGCTATGCAGCTCAGACTCATAGTGATTCTTCTGTCTCAGCCTGCCCTGCTCTGGGATTATAGGCATGCCTGGTTTCAGTGGCCTGTACAGGTGCCAAGGTTGGGGCCGGCACAGCATGTGGTACCAGGGATCAAACCCAGGTCCTTACACTGCTGAGGCAGACACTTAGAATGTTGAGCTGTCCCCCTAGTTGATATCATTTCTTTTTCAGTGAGTTCATTATTTGTGGATAGACAAGATTGAAATAGCAAAAGCAACCTGGGTAACAAAAACAAGCAGGTGGCATCACAATTCCAGACTTGAAGTTATATAGCTGCAACTATTAAGATGCTATTGTGCTGGCACAAAAACAGGCATGTGGATCACTGAACCCAAATAGATGAGCAGAAACAACCCCAGGCACATGCAGCGCTTTGATCTTTGACAAAGGAACCAACACATATCCTGGAGGTAAGATAGCTGCTTTACTAAATCACTCTTGGAAACTTGGGCTTCTACATGCTGACGACTGAGTCTAGACTCATTTAATCTCATCACATACGAAACCATGACACTGGCACAGTCAAACTTCACCCACCCAGGTCTCTCTTTATTTATATCATGATTTAGAGTTAACTAAATACGAAATAATTCTGGAGAGGAGACAGGCCAATGTCCTTCTGCTTGTTTAATTTAACCCAAATATCCTCATGTTAATTAGTTACAATGACCAGACCCAGGACTGAGGACTTTGTTTTCAAAAACCAGGCATAAAACACAGTGGAGATAACAATAGTTTAAAAACCCTACAGAACACAGAACCCAATAGCAAAGTAAAGTCATATAGGAGCGATGAATTCTAATGACTTATTCAGATGCCCCAGCAGTCTTATTTGGGGTTTTTGAGATAATTTCCACATTTTTATTTGATTTGATTTGATGGAGCTTACTGAAATTTCCTGATACCCTCAATACTTAACAGGGCTAGCAGTTCCTGTACTGACTCACTCAGGCCCCAGCAGCATTTTTCAGGGCTTACTCTCTCTGAAGCTTAGTGTTAGGTGAGGACACTTGGTGGAAGTCTCCACTGCCTTGTTATATCCATGGCACAGGACAATGACTGTAGTGCATACACAGTTACAAGCTATGATGAGCATAAGGAAGGGGAAACCCTTGAAGGTTATAGTTAGAAATAAGAACAGCTGGTACTGAGTGCTTTCCATTTTTACTAAATATGTAAACCTAGACTTTTAGTTATTGGTGGAAGAAATCTAACCTAGTATCACTCAAAATACAAGAATCAAAAGTACATGGCAAAGGGATGCAGTCTTAGAATGAACAGGATGGGCCTGTGGCAGGAGCATCTGCCCCCCCACCCCTCCATGCAGGTAATGCTGGGAGTGGAGCACTCTGCTGCTGTGCTCCTTTCCCTTGTCCGGCTTCCTCTGTGCACTCTCTCTATTTCCCTCCACTGCAGGGGTCTCTTTTTCATTGTGATTCCCTTCTGACTTAGATTAAATCTGTGCAGGACAAGGGTCCATCTGGTTAGCTCTGCTTCCTGAACAGTAAAACTTTCCTGAGGTCTTTCTCATTGGAAATTCACCTTTCCAGGGATCCAGGTCAGGACAGAGAGGCGCTGCTGACCATCCCAGAGCCACCTGCTATGGGGCGGGCCAGCAAGGAGCCACATGGGGCTGGAGGGGGGGAAGCACCTTGACTGACTGCTAGGTGAGTATCTTGCCTGCTCTGCTTCTCTTGGGTCCAAGAGAGAAGGGTGCTTCCAGCTCAGTGCATGGGACTAAATGGGCCTGGGGCCCTTTAAAAGTTTTCCTCCATGCAATATTTAAAGTCTTATTCTCTGAGGGTTGGCCATGGAGGCCTTTCCTGTTTTTTCAAGCTGCCCCCGCAGAACATATTATACTGTCCAGAAATGATGTTTAAAGTTTCCATAGCTTCTGGTTCCCTGGGCCACATCACCTTGCAGTTGCCCCCAAATTGTTTCTGAATCACGTTTCCTCTGGCACAAAGCAGGAGCCCTCGCTTCCCATTACGCCGTACAATGCACAGCGCTCTCACCCCACTGCAGAGGCGCTTTAATGTCAGAATGAAAAATGATAAAGTATAAATAAAATCGCAACCACATGTTGCTCTGCAGTGTGGCCCTGGGTCTGCAGGGCCTTTCAAAGCAAGGAGGAGCCATCTTTGCAATGCTCGGGAACTAAGAGTGGCCTGCAGAAAGGGGTGGCCGTGCCTTCTCTGTGCCCGGTCTGAGGTGATCTCGGGACATGTGTACTGCCTTGTGAGCTGGAGTCACAGCAGCAGTGGCCACCATGTGCACAGGTCACCTGTGAGGGCAGCAGAAGTATCACTAGGGCCGGGTGGCCTGAGGCTGGGTGCAGCTTTCTATAGCGGAGGCCAGTGCATCCTAAGCTCTGACGGCCAAGCACCCTCCCTCTTCCTTCCTCTACCTCTGGTTCTCAGCTGCATCTTGCAGCATCCTTCAGACTACTTTTCACTATAAGTTATGTCACTTTCAATTTGTCCACACACCTCCAGACAAAGTGATAGATTGTCAGTAATGCCACCCAAAACATAAAACCCACTTCGTTCCACCCTGATAATACAAGAGCAAACACTGCGGCAAGTTGGATTTGTGGTTTGCTTTTCATCTCCAGAGACTCTCACATGGCACACACACTGCCATATCTCAGAGGACTCTCAGGCCCACGCTGTGGATGGTGCAAGTCCCTACATAGCTTGGAGCTTGCATCCCACCCTGGCTGACCGAGGTTAACACTCGTTCTTCAAGGCTTAACTGAAACAGCACTTCCACTGTGAAACTGGTCTGTTAACTGCTCTAGGAAAATTAATATTTTCTCCTTAGGTCTCTGGATATATAACAGCTGATTAAAAGACAAAATCAAGATTTATAATTTTTATAAAAATTACAATAGAACACAATGCCAAGAACAATGTGATAAGTGTGTTCAAAGCAACGCATCTTTCACCTTTCACTATAATGCTTTTAACGTAAACATTTACCGTGTCTCAGGGTCTTTCTTATTGACCAAAATTTTTATGATACTTTCTGTCAGATAAAAATATCATGGTGTATCCTCATCTGCTTTATTCACCTGACCTGGCACTGCGTGACTTCTGCTCTTCCACAGAGTCAAAACCCTATGGACGGTAAACATGAAGCCGTGATAGTATGACTAAAGATATCCAGGCAGGAGGACTTCCAGAATCCTTTCAGAAATTGGCATGGATGATAGAACAAGTGTATTTGTAATAGAGGGAAAGATATTTGGAAGAGACCAGTAGAAATGTATCCTTTAGTGAGAAAACTTTTAAAAAGTAAATGTTGGTGTATTTATGATCAAGTCTGTTACCTTTTTAGAATTATTTATCTAATTATCTATGGTAAATATTCATTTATATGCAATTGTGACACTCCCTGTAGCACTATGGGCTAATCACACACTGGAACATTTTGTTATTCCTTGTTCTCAAGAGGATAAGGGTCAGTTTTACATTTCTCTGCCAACCTACGAGTGCAGGGATGTCGCATCAGTGATTAGAAACCAGCCACAGTGAGTTGTGCCATCAACATTGGTAAACATCAAAGATCAAGCCCTTCTCAAAGCTGTTTACCAGCATATCTTGCTTATTTGCATCTCTAAACCTTAGTGATGGCCCCAGAATGCAATTTCTACAAAATAGCAGAATGAATAGATATATGAATGAATGAGTAGTAAAAGTGTGAGTTCATGGGTAATAAATGGGTGCACCACACTCCAAAGAATCTCTCGAAAGCTGACACCATAAATCATCATCCAGAAGAGGCAGGGCACTTTACTCATACTGAGAATAGCAATAGTGATACAGATAAGAAAGCACCAAATGTATCAATGACCTCGTGTGCAAATCACAAGGTGTTCAAATTGATTTTGTAAAGCCAGAATCTTTCCACAAATGCTGGCCAGTGGTCATTAGTGGAAGGCAGAAAGGTAGATCACAGATTCTCATCTTTTCCTATGCATAAATGGCAGGTACTCTTCCTAGCATTGCCCACATCCTTACACTTAGACAAATCAAATTGCTTGTAGTGTAACCCATTATCCACTTCCCCCAGTGGCTGAGCTCTTACTGAGGAGTTATGTGACTTCAAGTCAAAAGTGTGGTCTGGCTAATTGCTCATGGATTTTACTTCCTATTATCTCCCAGCCCTGATTTTGGTGCACCATCTCCAACAACTTTCACTTCTACATCTGCTTCAAAACCTGGGTTTGTTGCTTGCCCTATTGCCAAAATCTGGGAAAAGCTGAACAGGTTGGGGGCCTAATGAGCAGGTTTCAAGAAACCATTCTGGATCTCCACTGTGTTTCTGGGGCCGCAGTGACATTGCTGATTTGAAAAGAGGAAAATGATTTTTTGTTTCTTCTCCAACATTTGCACCTTGGTGCAAAAATAAAAGCTCTGAATAACGTGAGCACTGTTCCTCTACTGTGGCACCTATTTTTTAACCCCCAACAGCTTCTTGCTATTTCTCCACTCCATTATTGGAGATTTTCTCTGAAATCATTTGGCAATCGCAATTATACTCGTACAGTCAGGCAAGACTCTATGTCTGTGAGTGGAGAGAGTGCCACTGTACTCAGAAACAGAGATTGCAGGGCTGGAGTTGAATGGTTTTAGCACTGAACCTACAGACCACAGAAGTGTGGAGAGCCAAACAGAAATGGAGCCAGCAAGCTGGTATTCTACATCCATAGGAAGTTTAATTGATTTTTTTAAAAAAAATATTTTAAAAGAAAGGATGGAAGGAAATATAATAGCATGACAACATTCTGGATAGAATGTTGTTTCCCTTTTTAAAATTCCTTAATTTCTCTCATTGTCAATATTTAAGATGCATTCTTTGAATATGGAAAACAGATGCCCTTAACTGTGAGGGGTGGAGGACAATTCTGTGCAGCTGAACAAAAGGAGCGCTTACAGCTGTCCACCGCCTGGGAAAGGAGTTCTGGGCTGGTCCTTGCAGTAAGCCAGAACCTCAGCCACACTTCAAAAGCAGGAAGCTCACTGCTTGGAGAGTCTTCAGGGGACCGGACTCAACACAGAAATGCTTGAGACGTGCATCCTCAGTCCCTCAGCCTCCGTGGTGTGTGTTTCCAGGGCTGGAGCTAAAGGAGGAACTAGCTTCCCCAAGAGGCCCTTGAGCTAGCACTCCCAGCCCAGCACAGATCTGCTTGTGTGTTCCCAAGTAGGCATGGGACTGGTATAGCTCAAAGAAAGCAGGATTTTAACTCTGTGATCAGCAAATCAGACACTGTCAATCATTTTTCCTCTAAAGGCCAAAGAATATCTCAGAGTCTTTTCCTTTCATGTCCATAGTATGAAACACACTTCCAGGCCTCTGGTAGTTCCAAAAACTGAGACACAAAAATTTATATTCCCTTGTGTTAAAAGCAAAGCAGCTTAAGCCTGGGGTATGTCTCCTCGGCACTCCTGAGAGTTACGAACTGAAGCACTCAGTTATCCCTGTGGCCAGGTGGACCTGTGAGGAGCAGGACGGGTGCTGAGTGGGAAAGTCCCGTTTTGACTGCACTCAGCCCAGTAGAGTAAGTAACCTGGACCAAGTCTGAGAACACAAGGCCAGCACCAGAGAGGAGGTCCTTGGCTTGGGACTAGCAGTAACATTCGAGGCCTCTGCCAGCAGAAGACACTATTTTCATTCTGAAGAGGGAAGAAGTAAGGCCAGCTGTCCTATGGGAGAACTGACTGACCAGACAAGCAGAAAGGTCAGTAGGCAGCTGCATTTCTTTAGCTCTTGTGCCATTTGATTCCCTAGTGTTCTGGACAGAGAATCTGAGATGTACATATTTGAGGCTGGCATTTGTACCCAGAGCTGAAGGGTGGATGGTAGTGCGCATTTCCACTGATACAGCTCAACTCATGCAACTCACTCATGCGGACAAGGAAGACGCAATTCTTCCAGGCATGTTCTAGGGCTGCAAGCTCTCTCAGACTATGCTGGGGTGTCCCAGAATTCTGTAACACATGCATATGGATTCTACAGGCTTTTAAATTATTTTTAGTTAAAACATGTCAGCAGAAGCACAGCCCCACTTGGCACCTGTCCTGCCTCACCTAAAGAACTGTGGAATCAGGGTGCGTTGAAGTTTCCATGTTAGATTGCATCGAATTCCCTCTGATGATGTGATGCATTTGCAAACCACCAAAATTGGTTTCAGTGGTTGTGGATACAAAGAAAGTGCCACACCAAAATCCACATGGGGCACAGAGTGAGAGGGAGAACACGCCATCTAATCTCAGACAGAAATTTGACAGGGCTCAGGAAGCACACATGTGTAATAGTGTTTTTTAAAAAGAATTAATCAATCATGAATCAAAGCAATTTCCATTTAGTACATCATGTAATTCTTCCAATTCTGTGAATAAAGTATTATATCATGTTTTACAGGTGAAAAACCCAAGGTTCAGAGAAGTTAAGTAAGTTACCCAAAGCACACAGCTTGAAATGTCATTAGAATATAGAATGGTTTGGCTCAAACCAAGTGCTCTTTCTCCTATACTGCACTCTTCCGAGGGAAATGGCTGCCTGGGCAGGGAGCAAAGGCCCAGGCTTTTCTGAACAAATTGGACAGGGAAGAAACTCCATGCATGATGGGGCTGTGTGGAGAGCTGGACAGCCTGCTGCTTGCTTATGCAGAATCACACATCTTGGTAGGTGTTCTCTGAAGCCCAGAATGAGCAGCAAAAGCCTGCTACATGCACTGAACTCTGCAGAGTTTGTCTCTTCTTTTGCACGTGTGAAGTCCCACAGGAACTATGTTCTCTTTTAGCTCGCAGTTAAACCTGAGGACTAAGGAAAGTCCCAGGCTTCTGCCAGTTCAAAGAGGACAATCACCACAGCCTTTGGCCGCTTCACCCCACTAATGCATCCACAAGCCACCGTCCAAATACTTGGGATGTCTGAGATGTTTCTGACTCAATCAGGCCCATCTATTTGCATAAGATATTTAGATATTACATTTCTAAAGCTTTTAAGGGAAAAAAAAATGTTGCAAAGCATAAATATCTCTCCCTGAACCTTGGGTTTTTAATAAAAGAGAATGAGAAAGAAAAATGAGTCATGCTTTACATGAAGGAAATAGCTCTAGGCAAACCTTGCTAAATATTTTAATGGTTTAAACATTCATTTTCGCAAGTTTTCTTTAATTTTCTTAACTTTGTTCCTTTTAAACTGGCTCAACCTTCATGTTTAATCCTTGGAGCTTTCAAGGAACAACTCGTGGAAAGTTATATACACAAATATAACAAACATTTCACATAGAGCACAGTGCATAAAACAGAGAACAGGAGAACCCTGACAACAGCTGCTAGAGCTAACACTAATAGTTTTGAAAGATTTTGGCTGGAAGGTTAAGAGTATCTTATGACAATAAGCAGGCTTTGTGTATAATGTCAACAGTCCTGTTGCAACATGTCCAGTTTTAATTTATTATTTTTCATTTGTATAAGACAAATAATATAATTATGGATGTCTGGTTCATGACATTCAGTTCAAAAAAAGTCCAAAATCAATCATGTTTTTAAGAAATAACAACTTAGAAACCTCTGGCCTATATGTCTGGTAATAGCTACAATTTAGCCTAGCTGTGGTAATTTGCTTCAAGACTGTGTATTTATTTTATTCAGATGAGTGTTGCACTGGTTCTTATGCATGCTGTGATTAGTCAAATGTTTTACTGAGTTTACTCCTCAAGATGGTGCCATGACAGATACCAAGCCTGAGATGAAGAGAGATACATGTAAGAATACCCCACACTCCAGCCCTGTGCATGGGAGTGGCACATCCGGGCAAGTCAGCTTGCAAATAGGGATGGAGCAAGGTTTTCATAGAAGAGGAAACAGGTGCTGGAGATGATTCTCTCAAGAATGCGCAAGTCAGCAAGGAGTGATGCTAAAGATTGCAGTCCCTGCACTCTGGGAGACTGAGGCAGGGTGATTGCAAGTGTGAGTCTTGCCTGGGAAACTTAAGAAGAACCTGTCTTAAAAAAAAAAGAACCAAAATGAATCAGCAGATTTTAAACATGTTGGAGACAAAGATGAGTGTGAAGAAATGACTTCATTCATCAGCACAAGAAGAGGAAGAAGAAGAAGAAGAAGAAGAAGAAGAAGAAGAAGAAGAAGAAGAAGAAGAAGAAGAAGAAGAAGAAGAAGAAGAAAAGAAAAAGGAGGAGGAAGAAGAGGAGAAGAGGGGAAGGAAGGCACAAGTCTACAGCAAATGCTGCAGCAGGTAGCACAGGTGTGCTTGTGCTTCATGATGTGACACTATCTTATAAGCATCCTGAGGACACTAGTCATTTCTTTCTATTGTATATATAGCTCTAGCATTAGCATGAGCCTCACACCTACAAAACATTTCTAAAAGCATCTTAAGTGATCATAGGCCACTCACCTAATAGACTTACAATAATGAGCTCTATACCTTTATCTCACTCCATTGGTCTAAAGTGTCACCTGTGGCTGCCTGGCATGCTTCCTGCACTTGTCTTACACCGGTGGACCTCACCAAACCTGTCTCGTATGTCACAGACCCAGGAAGAAAATGGGTCTCAGGTAGAGAAAAACAGAATCCTGCAGAGACATCCCTGAGCAGTGTGGTGTGAGGGGAATGGTAGCCTGGCACCAGGCCACTCAGGTCATCAGCTCTTATTTATCTCTACTCATGTGTGAACACAGTCCTCTTGATGGCCAGGATCAGCAAGATGAAGAAAGTGGATGGGAGATGGCATCTTGGGTCCCCTCTAACATATAGCGGCTTCCTGGGATACACAGCCTCCTGTATCGGAAAGCAAGACACTTCTTCATTTTCTTTCAGTGTAGAAGCAGATACTTTATTAACTGATCAAATCATAAAATACCATGGTAGAGACCTTAGTTCATCCTTGTAGTAAGCCTGTCGATCTGGTTGTCCCTATTTCTAGCATCTCCACCTTCCACAAAATGGGTGGTCTTTTTCTTCATTTCCCTCATGAAGATGATAATTTGGATGGTCACAGGAAGTTATTTGCCTCTTTGAAGCATTTTCCAACAGTAGAGATCTCATGAATCAGATCCTCCATGCAGATGATTACATATTTACCAAGAGATCAAACAATCAATGAATTATCTGTCAAGGCAATTCACTTCTTATTGATTTTGCCATAGCCACGCTTGCATATTAGTTCATTCACTGACTTCAGGCTTGAGTTACCCCCCATGCAATGTATGGTCCACAATTCTTAGCATGTTAGTTGAAACCTTGTTGAGCTTAACAAAGGTACCACTGAAGATTTGGTGAAGAAGCTGCAATACTTTGGGGACCTCTGTGCTCGTACCATTGATGTCCCTGATCTGGATGCTTCTCTGTATAGAACCACAATGGCTAAGGTGGGAGGGCCCTGTTAAAGTGCAAATGACACCCGGGAGAACACTTTGACCTGCATCTGCACTCTTCCATAAGCATGCAGCCAGCCGTGCCAGTTACAGAGACCTCTCTCTAGGACTCTTCTCACTAACGCTTCTAGGCCCCAGAGCTTTAGAGTGATCTTTAAGAATAGGCACCTTATAGCCAACTGGGTGTAGAGATGCCAGGCTGGGCAATTCCCCCCTCCCCGAATTTGAGGGTTATTGATATCATCTGGACCATAATGACTTTAGTTCTAAAAACTTTAGATGCAATATGAAAATCTAACATAATAACATTTGTTGACTGAAATTAAGACTTTCTTCAGAATCCTATATACCACAGTGGCACTTTGGTTTAGGGTCAGTTAGTGTAACATACTGCTTGAAAATTGCCATTCTACAGCTGTCTCCAACTATTTCACTGCCGGAGGTTGTCAAAGCCCCACACAGAATATGGCTG
>PVKN010044144.1:0-10126 GCA_004027915.1 Capromys pilorides
TGAACTGGATGCTCTCTGCCCTGTGTGACTCTGCCTTGGAACCAGCTGAATAGGGACTGAAACCTCCATAAACCTTTCCTCCTTTCATCTTGGGCATTGGGTATTTATCCCAGCAACAAAGAAAGAGTAACTGAGACACTTATATTTATAGTGTACTAACATTGAAACAAGGAAAATATGTGCTAGGAGCTAGGGTTCTCACTGGCACAGAAAGAGGCTATAGAAAACCAAAATGGTGTTGGATCAGGGAGAAACACACCGCCATGCCCCTATGTGTATTTTGCCACAGGTACAGCTATGCGCCACAGTGGCTGTAAATGTGTGTGCTGGCAGAGATCAGGGCAGGTAGAACGCACTTCTACCCAGTACGAAGACCCAGGAGGAACACACACCAGCCACAACAAGCACCCTCTGCACACGGCCCAGGTTGCTAAGTGGTTTTCCCCAGTCAGAGGAACCAGGGCTAGCAGGTTAAATGGCCCATTCTCTGGTGGGGCACGTTCAGGGTGGGCTTGAAGCTCCATGCAGCACCACAAGATAAGGAAGGGTTAAAAAGGAGCAAGAAAAGGCACACCCTGTGTCAAGAGAGAGCACCCGGCCCGGGGCAGCCAAGTAGCTAAGGCTGGCGCAACAGGATCAAAACTCAGTAATGGTGGATTGGATCACCGTGCAACGAGTAGTGGTCTATGGCACAGACGACAGCTTAAATAAGTGACAAAGGGGGTAGAAGTAGTAGGGTTTTCTTGTAAGAGAATTCCAACTCCTAAGAGGGAAAATAAGAAATCTGCCCCAGCACATCATAGCCGTAATTGCTGTAAGCAAAACCCACTGCAGACCACCAAATTCATGGGCAAACTTTTAGAAGACAGTGCGTATTTGCAAAGCCTCAAGATATGTCCCCTCTAGTGTCGACTAGGTATTGGGGTACTCTTTCTTAATCATAACCAGAGATGTTTTAATGCATATTCTTCTAGGATCTGGGGCTTTGCCCCTCTCCCCCAGTATGGCCTGAACTCCATGCAGCTAGCAAATGCAGTGTAGAAGGGGAAGAGGGCTTCGCAAACACCAAGGAAGCTGGCAGACACCATCGGGGACTGCGGCCAAGGCTAACATCACCAGTAAGGTACACGGCTGCTGCCTCAGTCCCTGAGTCAGACATCGGAAAGGCACACCCTTTCTGTGGGATTTTCCCTCCAAACCCATCCTCTTCACCCAATCATGAGATCTCCCCTGCCACTCCCCAACTGAAGAACATTGCAGAAAAACAGAGAGGCCAAGGAGAGACAATGCACTGTAGAGAAATCATCAGGGGTGAGAAGAGAGCCAGGTGAAGAGAAGCCACGTGCTGTGGAGCCAGAAGAGTATATGGGGCTGCACGTAGCCCAGCTCACAGGCTTACACCAGGGCCAGCTTCTTAATTTGATAAGCAGAGCACGCTTAAGTCCGATGATAGCATCAAGCCGAGCCGAGCAGAAGGGCAAAGCGGTACATTGTCTTCACAATGACTCTGTGAATCTAAAGCTACTTCAAAACCGAAAGAGTTTCTGGTATCCTGTACCGTTTAGTTCCCTCAGGTTCTCTACTTACAGTTACTGCGCTTCCACTTTCTATTAATGACCAAGAAGTGTCCACAGCTGTGGCCGCCATGAGCATGGCCACGTGTGAACGCAACACTAGGCTGGGACACTGACACCTGTGATCTAAATTCCAGTCCCCTAACCATGGCCCTGTGTAGTTTGGGGATCCCCGGGGTTCCATTACCCCATCATCAAAATAAGGGGTTTAAGTAAGCTACCCGGTAGAACCTCTATATGTCTAAGGAGAAGAGAGTTCACTTGTATTTTGAAGAAATGACAAGTCCAGTTCTCAAATGTCCACTAAGCGTAGCTCTAAGGAGCATGCTCAGAAGCCATCGCAGCGGCAGCATCAGGTGGGTCAACCTGCAGCGCGCTGAAGCTAGAGCCAAGGTTCATTTCCTCCCCTGAAAGTGGCACCTGAGCAGCCCGAGAGCTGCCAAAGCCCACAGCACCATGGAGGGCCTGGTTTTGTGCCAGTCTGCTGTCCCAGCTGTGCCAAGGCCACGAGGAAGCAAGACACAGGGCTGCATCGCTGGTTCACAGTGGCTCCCATTCAGACACTCAGGGAATTGCTTGATTCCAACTTTTAAAAAAAATTAATCATTTGTTTATGTATTTGGTACAGAGTGTTGCTATACATCTTGAGCTCATAGTGATCCTCCTGTTTCAGCCTCCCCAGTGCTGGGACTATAAGCGAGTGCCACCATGCCCAGACTCCATGGGTGGCCCGCTCTGCACAGCCAGGGGCGGGGCCTGCGCAGCATGTGGTACCAGTTATCAAACCTGGTCCTTACACTTACCAGACAGGCGCTTAGACCACTGAGCTATCTCCCTGGCTGCTTGATTCTAACTTTTAAGGTAAACTATAAATCTGTTCATTGCAGCCCCATGATGCTCTATTGAGTGAATGTCAGAGGTAGGCAGGAGACCATATAAGATAATGACTTTCAACATCGTTTGTGGTCTGTATTACAGTATTTAGTCTTTTTTTCTAATTTAAGCAATGATCAGGGCACCATGGCTACTCGATAGGGTCACAGGAAAGGAAGCTTCTTGGCCTTTTTTTCTATTCCAGGGCTTCTGTCTGGGAAGTCACAGGACAGGGCACCAATACGTGCGGCCGCAGCACACTCACAGGCGTGGCCAGGGCCCCGGGAGCTCCCCGTGGGCGCGGTCTCCAGTGCCTCTCTGGAAAGCCGACATTCAGGCGCTGTCCTCCCTTGAGGGCAGGACGCCACGTGCGCGGAGCTTGGCTGGCGGTCGGTGAGCCCACATTCTGCGCAGCACACGGAGGAGAAGCGCAAAGGCCGCCTCAGGTTGGGCCTGCCTTGTTCCAGCTGCATAGGAAGAAAGCTAAACAAACACGTGAGCTCTGTGCTGTGGGCACCTCGTTGTGATGGTTTCAAAACTGCAGAGCAGTGGCCCCTGGGAAGCTCCTGCTCTGCTCCAGAAAGCTGTACGTACACACAGACATCGATGTATAAGACGCGTGAGGACCCGAGATCGCGTGCATCTGGATCCTGGCGAACTTCTCAGCCGGCGCTGTCTTGGCCGCACCTGCTGCAGATCGCCTGCGGCAGGCACTACCGCCACGCCCGGGAAACGACGCTTCTCTAACTGCGTCCTCTAGTGGCCACGCGGGCGTTCTCCTCAAGGAGTGTTTCTCCTCCTCAGGTCCTCTTTTACCTGCTCCTCGGTGTACGCGCGTGGGTTTTGCTCCCTAGACTGCGCACAGTCGATGCCCACAGGTGTTAGCAGCAGCATCTCCTGCAGTGCTAAAATCATGCCAAGGCGTTCGAAGGCTCTGTCAGGCGCCCCAGCGAGTCTTCCAGCGCAGGCTCGGCTTTGCAAGCAAATGGTCGCTCTGCCCCGACAGCACGTCGAGGCGCGCGCACACAGCGTGTCCTTGCGTTTGAACAGACACGCTCGCGACCCTTTTCTCTGCCTAGAAACCCCTGTCTGGACACATCACTCTTTCACGGAGCAAAGTCTCTGTTTTGCTGCCGACCCGGGGCCGCAGCTAATTACAGAAAGGGACAGATGCTGGCCGGCCCGAGGCTCCCCCGCAGTGGCACAGCGAGGCCGAGCCCCTCCGAGCGGGAGGCCGAAGACAAACGCCGCCTGACAGCCGGCACCAGGCCCGGGCAGCAGCCGCGCACGCAGGCGCGAGCAGCAGATTGCTTCCGACAGGAGCCGGACGGCGGCCGCGCTTCCAGAGCAGGGCTGCTCGAACGCAGTGACGCCCGTCTGCTTCCTGTCTTCCCGGCTCACAGGAGCTGGCGGAGCAAAGGTACATCGGGGGTGACAGCTCGCGCGAGGTGCTTAGCGAGATTTACAGGCTCGGTTTGCCTTTGCAGACGCTAAGGCATCGCGCGGGCTCGGGCACGGCGCTGTGGACCCAGTGCCCCCCGCCACCACGCGGACCCCACCCTGGCCCAGGGTCTGCTGGCATCGCCGCAGACCGGAGCATCTGCGTCTCTCGGGGACGCTCAGAACACACCGCCCACAAGTGCACAAAGCTCACTAACCCTGGAAAATTAGCTACCGCTGACAACGCATGCTAAGATGGCACGTGTAGAAGCCATTTAGAGACTTCTGGTCGTGGACACCGAAAGGCCACAGGAATGCAAGTTTCTCCCCGAATAGTGCAATTTGGAGGGAAATAATATTTTCACCCAACATAGAAGTAATTATGACCATGGTTTCCCCGTTGGCTGTCAAAGTGAATCGGGTTGATTCCTTCCTATCAAAGTGTAACCAATTTATTTTACTGTATTTGCTAACCCTATTTTCCACTGGGTTTGGAGAAGACACGTAGACACCATGTCACTGACTCAGTACATCCAGCTAATTATGTGAGTCCTGACTCCTGCTTTCCAGGAGGCCTGTGCAGCCGGCTGGGAGCCCGGCTGTCGGCCAGAAAACCAGCAGTGGCCACTGCCAGGCAGGGAGGGGCCCATAGCTCTCCTAGGTGGGCTGCCGTGCACCACAGATGGTGTGCATGTGCTCACAGTACATATACCATGTACTCTGGACCACAGCATTTTGCATGTACACATGGAAACAAGTATTATATTTATATTGTGTTTCTATACATATAAACTATCCCTTCACAGAATGTTACATTAGCTGAATCACACCAGTCATTCAGAGTTCAGCAGCGCATAAACTGCCTCCAAGCAGGTTAGTAGAGCTGGGTAGGATAACACGCCCATAATCCCAGTATCCAGGGGGCTGAGGCAGGAGGGTGGCCATGAGCTGCGGGTCCTGCCAGGGCTGTACTGTGAATTCTCAGCCCACAGGAGCCAAGTACCAGGATCCTTCATTAAGAAACTGTTTTTTCAAAGGCAGAACGTTAATAGCTGCAGAACGAACCCATTGTTAGAGAACACAGCAGTTTCCCTGGGGCTAGGGGAGCGTGGCAACAGGCAAACGCTGCCCCAGGAGTTCTCCCACTCCCACTTCTCCTCTCTGCTTCATTCCTCTGTTACTCTGCTTTTATCTGAGTGCCGCAGAGCTCAGCAGGGCAGTGCAGACAATCACCATGTGACCAGGGCTGTGATAGGAGACAGATCCGAGGAAGGACAGGAAGAGACATGTCCCACAATGGCATCTGGGAGTCGGGAGTGGTTGGCAGGACCAAGCAGGGATGGTCTGAGACACCACAGGGGCAAGGACAGGAGCGAAGGCACAGGGTGGGCAAGGCACATCTGGAAGGAAGGGCAGGCCAGGCAAGGGCCCTGACAGTACAGGGCAGGCAGGACAGGACTCGCTCCTCAGGCCAGCCACAGTGTGCCCTGGGAAAGAGGCACGCGCAAGCCACAGAGCTGTCTGGACTCACAGAGGGACGCAGCTCTTGCCCTGCCCCAGGCTGGCAGCTGAGGCAGAGAGGGGACTCCATGGCCCCAGTCTGGGCTGCTGGTGGCTGTCAGTGACCATTGCCGTGAGAGGGGACTGGGGCAGGAGGAGAAGGTGGATCAGTTTTTGAATTTTTTTTTTTTAAGTGGAAAGAAAATGCTGAATCTTTAATAATGGCAATCTTAAAAATGAGAAATGCAGGTAATGTTTACTATCAGCACGAAGAAAACATTACCAATGTTGCCATAAAACAAATACAAAAAAGCATTCTTCCATTCCCAGGCGTCAGATTAACCCGAAGCCAGCAGGTTGAAATGATGCAGATTCCTTTAATAATCTCCTCTCCTCTAGTGAAGGGAGAGACGCTGACAAAAAAGAACTAGAAATTTAAGGCACCTTGAACAGAGGCACTCTAGGTAAAGTATGAGAGGACGCCCCAACATTTTCCCACTAAAATAACTTCCAGGGGCTAACTCACAACTTCTTAAGAGGCTAATGTACCTTCAGTGCTCACTAGAGTTATCTGAAAGGGAAGAATAAGTATCAGGTTTTGTACTTTATAATAATTGATCATACGACATCAAATGATCTAACCAGTGCTCAAATAATAGTACAGAGCATATCCCAGAGCATTATCTATTTTATATACTCAAATATAAGGACATACAAAGGAGTGTTCTTAAAAAGTTATCACTCAAAAAGCACTAGAGAAATCAGCAATTTGTGAAATCACTGTCATATAAATATTATCTTGACTGGAACGAGGCGATTGGGACCCAGAGCTCAGGAGGCTCTCCATGCCAGACACAACCAGCAGGGAGGACAAGGAGGTTCTGCGTGCATTTGGAGTGGGCATCATCCTCAACAGATTTTTGAGTTTGAGAACCTTAACTTCCTACAATACAATGACAGTAGTCTAACCAGAACATTAGATTCAGGTATGAGTTCAACAAATGAAAGATAAAATAACAACAGCGAGTGCAATTTTCCATTTTAGCTCTCAGCATTTTGCCTTGCCCTGTCCCTCTCCATGGACACCCCTCACCTCCCTCACACCTCTGCTGAGACCCAGGCTGACCAAGCGGATTTCTGACACCCATGTGGCGCTAGGACATGGCAGGGAATCCCAGCCCAGAGCGCCAGCGAGTGGCAGCCAGGGAGACCCACATGGTATACCTGAAGGCCCTGGTAAAGGTGACTCTGCAGGTGCCACCAGCACTTTGGGTGAGCACGGGAAGAGAGGACACATTCCTTACAGTGGTGATTGCCCGTGTGCTACAGGAAGGAATCTGCTACATGAGTTTTCAATAGTAACCTACAGCAGGCACCTGCTTTCTAAAGCTGACTGAAAGAGTTCGAGTGTAGAGTGTCCGTGGGGGTCCAGTGAGAGGTGTGTGTGTCCGAGTCCAGTCTGTAAGCAGCGCAGGCCCCTAGCGCAGGAGACTCCAGGGCCCGGAGCGGTGTCGGCACTGGCCGTGACCACATCCCAGGCTCCTGCCAACAGTCTGACAGCAACAAGTGCAGACCCTAGAGGAAGATGGCTTCAGGCTTGCCAGTGAGGCCTCGGGTGTTTCCAGGGCTGTCTGCACGCCTGCTTCCTGTCTGGCCAAACTGCGCACACACTCCAGGGAAGTGGTGTTTTGCTGGTGGGCAGGAAAGCCAGGAAGCTCGGGTGTGTGATCATGAGGCTTAGCATGCTCCTAGGCATGTCACGCTCAGCAGCAGCTCGTTCCAAATTCTCTCCCTCTCTGAAGCTCTCTGGCGCTGAGTGATGTTCCCCACTTCTCCGTGGCCACACCACTTTGGCTGAATCTCTTTATCCTCTAGAACATGCAGTTCATGCCCTTGACGCTGTTGCTGCCGTAGTCGATGCACTCACAGCAGGCCTTGTGGAGCCAGCGGCACTCGGAGGCGCCCATGGGCTCCCAGGAGATCTTACACTGGTGGATGGACGTGCAGCCGTCGAAGCAAACCAGCGTGCGAATGCGCTCTTTATCGCTGGAGTAAGACGTGTGAACACTGTTGCTGGAGACAGACACGTTTTGGTGGCGAGGCTGGTTCAGTTTCCAGGAAAGAGACCAGGTTCTCATGGTGCGAAAGCTCTTCTGCGACAGGGAAGGACACAGTGTTCCAGCTGAGCTGTGTGGCCCCCTCCGGGAGCGCCTGGAAGAGGGAGGGGGTGGGCTCATGCAGCTCCTCCACAGTGCTCTGGGGTGGCGGTGGGGAGCCGCTGCAGTTCCCAGGGTTGCACGTCCCGACCCAGGCGCAGCACTCGTCCCAGAGGGCGCCCAGGCACAGCACGTGCTCCTTGCAGAAGAGCAGTTCCCCGCGCCAGGCCGACACCGACGCAGCTCCAGGACAGGGCACGCTCTCGCGTCGCTGTCTCACGTCGCTGACGCACAGCGCTTTGTTGCAGCTCAGAGAGCCGGAAAGCCACAGGACGAACATCAGCCCGGCTGGCGCCAGCACTGCCACACAGGGAGGCTTCAGGATTCTCCCAAGAGGTGATGGGAAGCTCCCAGCAAGCACTGCGCAGGATCCTCCAGTCTCCGGGACAGGACAGGTCGAGTCCCTGCCACGCAGCGCTGCGCCCGCGAGCCCTGCCCCATGCTGCAAAGAGCGGTTTTTGAAATTCTGAGGCTGGGCCCTCGGAGAAACCTGTTATAAGCTAGCTTAAGTGACTCCATTTTATACTACTTCATGAGCTGCTTGTCCTCTTGCTCCCCCTGCCCAGCCATAAACCAAGGAATGTGCTAAGCCTTTTAGAGACAAGATGAGACCCAAGGTATCCCAGTGCTCACACCAAAAATTGACTTCACCCCTGCCCTAGTTGACACGAGCCCTCTTACCCTAAGACAAACTATGCCTTTGTTTTAGTTTAGCCCAAACTCGGAGATGACCAAAACTTTATGTTTCCTTTGCTGTCAGCTGACTCTGGTTTTTGCTCTCTGTAACAAACTTTGTCCTTGTTAAAGGTTGACTCTGCTCTCTGTAGCAGACTTTGTGACTGCTGCATGGTAAAACCTTGTCCTCACCATAAATGTGAAATATCTCCTCTTCCTCCCTGACCATGGTGCCAGATATCTTTCCATTCTCCTGACCCACAGAAGGGTGCAGGCAGATGAGCTCAGCTAAATAAAGCGCTACAAATTTTTGCTTTTGAGTCTTTGTTTTCATCATGGTGTGCAACAAAACCCAGAGGGAGAGATCCGAATGTTCCTCAGGTGAGCACATTTTTCCCAAATTATTTAGAAGAGCTGTTCTTGTTTCCCTGAGGGAAACCTGACCTTAACTTTATGTCCGAACAGAACACCCAGGACCACAGTGGCGCCGCACTGGGAGAGCAGAAGCATTTGGGAAACGCTGCTTCCCTTGGCAACCTCTGCCCCAGGTGAGGACACCTCCTCAGCGCCTTCCCCACCATGGTGGAAGGAGCCCAGCTTGCCCACGGAGGCGCCCTGCGCCCCCCGAGGAAACAGCACCCATGCCGCTCCCAGCTGCTGAGCTGTGCCTCAGTTACTCTTCTCTTTGGGACAAATAAGTGACACAATAAAGGAAGGCAGGAAAGGCTGACTTAGCTCACAGCTTATAGAGGTCTCAGTCCATGCTTGGCTGGCTCCCAAGCAGAGCAGCACATGGCCGAGGGCAGCAGCTCATGGCGGCAGAAGACAGCGAGACGAGAGTGAAAGGGAGCAGCAGCAGCAACAATGGCAGCAGAGGCCAACAGCGAGCCTCTCTCTCTCCTTCACGTGGCATCCAGGCTGTCACCGCAGGCCACGTGTGACACTCACACCCATAACCCCATGAATTGATCACACACTCTAGAAGTTCACCCCGTCACTGCATGAGGCTTTGGGAGTACACCTAAGCACAAACCATAATAGTTCTGCTCATGACCCCCAGTACCAACTCCTGTCCCCTCTGTAAGGACCTAACCCAGAACGCCTGTGTAGAGGACAAACGCGGCCCCTCCTCCCTGCGAGCAGGGCCCAGGCTGTCCCGAAGGGCTGTGTTACACAGTTCAGCAATAGCGCCCATGCCGCCCCGCAAGCACCCCAACTTCCCGGGGTCTCCCTTCAGCTTCCCCACCTGTGAGATAGAACAAAACGGTGTGTGTGGTGGCGCCTACCCCAATCCCAGCCCTCTCAGAGGCTGAGGCACGAGGACTTCAAGTTTAAACTTAGCCTCAGTAATTTAGCATGACTTTGTCTCAATAAGAAACTAGAAAAAGGTTAGGGATAAAGACAAAATGACGCGGCACGCGATCCCCGGTGCCACTGCCCCAAAGCAGCAGCCATGGGAAAGCCCCCTGTGGAGTCACGTGACCACACACAGCCCGCCCAGACGCGCGATTGAACGGAAAGCGAGGCGCGCGGCCGCCGTCTCGGCAGCGGCCGCTGGATCCTGGCGCACGCTGGGTGCCCTCACCCTGCCGCGCAGATTTTCCGAGCACTGAAACACACGCTCTCTTAGGGAACTGAGCTACACCCTAGTGCAACGCAAGCGAGTTGATATTTAGCCTAAGTCAAAGCACGGAAGGTTGACTTGCTATTCCACATATATTTCATATGTAAATATATAAAAAGGAAATTTAAATATATATACAAATGTATGTATACTCATCCCCTTTATTTTTGGCAATCAAACAACAAACTTAAGCGGGTTGATCCTGGTGACAACCTCCCATGGCC
>PVKN010044145.1:0-10147 GCA_004027915.1 Capromys pilorides
ATACCCAGTGCACCAATAATTCTTAAATATTTAGTGTATCAAATTTATGTGGCAGGCGGGTTAAACACAGATGACAGGGACCTAACTAAGAGTTTCTGATTCAGTTTGTCACAGGTAGAGATTGAAAATCTATGTCGTTAAGACCACGAGTGACACTACTGACCCAAGACCATATCTTGAGACCACTACAGTAGCTATAACATACAGCGGAGGCAGTGTGCCTCCAGCACTGTCCACTGTGCTCACAGTTGGCCTCACCCATCTTAAAACACAGTAAATTCCTGTTCCAGGAGAGGATACAAGGAATGATGGCACTCTTACCTACTGAGACCAGGTTCTGGTAGTTCTCCAACATCACCTCTTTGTATAAGGTTCTCTCAGCTGGGTCAAGTAAAGCCCACTCCTCTGGACTGAAGTCCACAGCCACATCCTCAAAGGTCAGAAAGCCCTAAATCATACACACACTAGTTTAAACCAAGTTATATCTCCCTCAATGTTCATGGAGAATGGGGGGCAGGGGCTCCATTCCTAGAACAACCATACATAAGGGCACACATCTGTAACCTTAGCACTCTGTGAAGCAGAGGCAGGAGGATCACACATGGATCCCAATGTGAGCAACTTTAGCAAGCCACTGTCTCAAAATAAAAAAAATAAGAGAAACAGAGGATTGGGGATGTAGCTCAACACGGAAGCTGTGGATTAAATTTCCAATAACCATTAAAAAACAAAAACAAGCTGGGAGTGTTTCTGTTGCTTACTCCAGTGAACACGTGTCCTACAGCAACGATGGGGAACATTTGTCCACTGTGGCACTCGTGCCATAGGTTCATCACTGCTGCCCTACAGATGCATTTCTGTATCTACACTCACAATCCATCTTCCCCACTCATGGTTGTAATTGGAGCATTTGAAACATGAACTTTTCTCACCTCCACCAGACTGGGAATTTTTTCTTGTCTTAACTCTTTCTGTTAAAATACATTCTTGAGCACAATGCACACATTTGATACATGGTGATGAACAAATAAATGCTGTGAGAAAAAGACACCTTCATTTTCCTTATCATCAGACCACTCAGCAAAATCAAGAGCATGTAGTCAGTACCAAGAGGGTCAAGACTAATCAGTCATCACTGAATGATGTTCAGGGTATTCTTCACTGATTAGAAGATTCATTCCTGGGGCAAATACAACAGGGGGCTGGTGAGATAGCTCAGCAGACTAAAGCACCTGCTTAGGCAAGCTTACACAAGCATAGGGACCATGGTTCCATTCCCGGCACTACATGCCACACCAGCCCCACCCCCAGGGCAGGCTGAGCCAGCCACAGAGTCCAGGCTTAGTGGCACACGCCTATAATCCCAGTGCTGGGGAGGCTGAAAACAGAGGATCACCATGAGTCTGAGCTGCATAGTGAGACCCTACAACAACCAAATACATTAAAAAATAACAATACTTTAAAAAAGAAAGAAAATATAACTGAGGACTCAGTTCTTTGATGGATACTTAGGGGACATTGGCCAGAAGTCTGCATGAGATGGACATCCAGAGATAAAGAACTTTTTTAGGCCACAAGTCCAAAATCTTCTGGAATGTATGGTTAAAGATTAAAAGACAACCTGTCGGGCCCCAAGTCCAAGTAGCACCAAAACTCATTGCCTTAAGACATGACTCCCCCGCCTCATCCTCCCCATACTTTGGTTTATTACTTAAACTGACCCTACTGTGACCACTCTCTCATTACCCTCTCCTCTCCCAGTCCGCTACAAAATTCCTGCACAGGTACTCTTTATTTGACCTTTAGCCTTGCTTCCTGGTCCTACCAAAAAAAAAAAAAAAAGCCACAGAAGCTTCAGATTGGGCTATTCTTTATCCTGAGACTCTCTCATGCTGAGGAGTCTTGGTTACAGCAGCCCCTCTGGGCCCTCGCAGAGGTTCAGCTGCACATGGACTCCCATTAATGTCTCAGCCATTTGTGTCATGCCATGGTTGTGAACTGGGATAGTCGCTGCCATTTTGAAGGACATATTCTTGTTGTACCTTATGATTTGGCAGATAGTCAGTCACCATGCTTTCTGCCCTTGTCTGTTCTTCATGAAAGCAGATTGGGCCATAAGAAAACAAACCTAGTGGAAAATAAAGAAGGGATGAGAATCCAGAGCTGACCATATTTCCCATATTCACATGCCTAGGAGTCATTCTATTCTAGTTTAAGAGACCCACACAAACCAACACACTTAGAAAAATTTATACAAATACCACGACTGGCACACAACACCAGAATGAGCTATCTCACCTAGAGCCAGAAAGAGGAGTGGTGAGCCATGTTGCCTTCAGGAAAAGCACAGATAAAGAACAAGACTTTCTAACTATTCACGATGACAGAACTTGTTTTGTTCTGTGACAGGATCTCACCATGTAGTTCAGGCTGGCCTCAAACTCACAGAGATCCTCCTGCCTCAGTCTCACAAGGGCTGGGATTATAAGCATTCAACATCATGCCTGGCAATGATGACAGAATTTGTGAATGAATCCATTAGCAACTACAACCAAAGCACTCTCTTGCTACTCCAGCATTCTTGACATGAGCTGGCAATAGGATCATTCAGGCCTAGACCAATGAATACATACTGTGCAGAGGAATCTAAAAAAAGATTCACTGGGCCAGGGAGATAGCTCAGTGGAATAACTGCTTGCCTGGCAAGCGCAAGGTCCTGAGTTCAATCCCTGATACCAAACAAAAAATAAATAAATAAGATTCACAGAAAAAACAGCACCAGCACAACTTACCGTGCGACAAATCAACAGCTCCCATCTTGCAAGACTGATGGTGAAACATGACTGAACACTTTTTTGTGACAGGTCAGAACAGCTTGGGCAACCAAGTGGACAGTGGCAATCTCCGTTCCTTTTTATGTAAGGTTATTTGCATTCCTGTAGACATTGATCATTCATTAATAAGCAGTACTCACTAGTCATCAAGCATTACATATTAGTTCATTCTCCTTCCCACCCCCGTGATACATGTTTAAAAGAAAAAAACACTCCATAATATGAGTAGCAACACAGCTGCCATTTACCAAGGACTCATGCACGTTAGAAGTTTCACAAGCAGATATGTTATCCCATCAAGCCTCGAAGGGCTAATATTATCACTATTTAAAGCTAAAAGCCTAGATTCAAAAAAGATAAGTGAGTATTCCAGTAGCACCGAGTTAGGAAGAAACAAACTACAATTTGCAACGTTGTCCCAAAGCACTGACTTTCTGTACTAGTTAGTACACCCCAACATGCCACCATGTACAAGATTCTGGAAATCTGACATCTTACTGACTTAAAATATGGTATTTTACTATTAGTGCAAAGCATCAGAACCAGAATAGCAAGTTTTACAAAGAAGTCATAATACACTGCAAGCACTGCTAAACCCCACTGCAGTCCCTGGGCAGAAACACTGAAATGTGTGTTCTAAACTCTGCCTTTTGCTCCCACTATGTGTAGAGGCAGAGCATGTCCCTTCCGTGGTCCTTTTGAGGTGGAGAAGAGCCAGAAATGGCACAGCACCAGATCTGCTGAGCAGGTGGATGAGGACACACCATCGCGGTTTCACTTAAAGCAAATGTCACACATTTTAAATCAGCTCAGAACCCTGAGGCAGCCGCAAAGACACTTCCAAAGGACTTCTGGAAGTGCTTCAGAAGACAGCACAACAGGATACCTGTGTTTGAATTAAGAAGAAATACTTTGGGGGAATTAATGGTGATTTGTCTTTTACTGTAACGAAATTTTAAAAATTTAACACACCACATCATCTGATCATACCACTTATTCTAAAGCACAACAAAAATTTCTACATCTTGTAAAAGACATAAATATCCACATACAGGAAAGGCAAAGTTCAAAACAGATTCAATTCAAACAAGACGACATCTAAACACACCATACAGGTAAAAATCAAAGGCAAAGAAAATGGGAAAGCTTCGTGAGAGAAGCCAATCACACAGGAAGAAGGGCCAACAGACCTATAAGCTGGTTTCTCACCAGAGATCTTACAGGCCAGTGAAGACTGGGAGAATTTTTAAGGCTGAAGCAAAAACATACAAAATCTCACAGCCAAGAATACCAAAGCCAGCCAAACCGTTCTTCAGAAATGAAGGATAAACAACTTCCCAGAAAAACAAAAGCATAAAGATTTCATCACTACCTGCACTGCCTTATAAGAAATGCAAAAGGGGTTTCTTCACATTGGAAGAAAAGGCTACAGATTAGTTAACAAAAATTATGTGTCTGTACAGCCGAGCATGGTGGCACAGTCCTATATTCCCAGCACTTGGGAGACTGAGGCAGGAGGATTGCTGAGAGTTTGACACCAGCCTGAGCTACAAATTGAGTTCTAAGCCAGCCTGAACTGTATAATGAGATCCTGTCCCAAAGTGACTACTACCAACAAAAAATTATGTTAATATATAAAACTTGGGGGCCGGCGAGATGGTTCAGTGGTCTAAAGCGCCTGCTTAGGAAAGCTCAGGCAACTGCAGGAACTGCGGTTCGATCCCCAGCACCACATGTGCATGCATATATATATATATATATATATATATATATATATATATATATATATATAAAACTTGATGTAAACACATAACACTCACAGGTAAAGCCGGGTGTGGTGGTGCACACCTGTAATCCTGCACTTGGGAGGCCAAGGAGGAGGACTGCTGAGAGTTTGAGGCCAGCATAGGCTTCATAGTGAGTTCAAGGTCAGTTTGAACTACCTAGCAAGACCCTGTCTCAAAAAGCCAAAACAAACAAGCAAACCTCTTGGGCAAAATACACAATTAAATTCAGAATACTCTAATACTATGATAGTGATATATAAATCACATCATTTTTTTACAGGTGAAAAATAAAAATAAAACCATTTCGAGGACAGGCTAATAGAGTAACAACAATTAATACAGTTCCAATTGCTGTCTCGCTAGTAGTTACTCCGAGTACAAGACACAGGCATGAAATATTGTCCAGAGAATGTCAGCACAAACCTTTCTTTTTGGTGAACTAAAAAAAAGCTAGCTGTGTAACTATCTTAACAATCTTGGGCCAGCGAGATGGTTCAGTGGTCTAAAGCGCCTGCTTAGGAGGGCTCAGGCAACTGCGGGGACTGCGGTTCGATCCCCGGCACCACATGCTGCGCCAGCGCCACCACCACGGCAGGCTGAGCCAGCCACAAAATGAATAAATAAAGAAACAAACAAACACAACAAGCAAACAAATAAATAAATAAATAAATAAATAAAACAATCCTGTGGGTGTGTGTGTGTGTATATATATGTATATATATTTTTTTCCCTTTTCCTTTCCTTCCTTTTCCCTTCCACCATCACAGAAACTGTGATCATGTGTATCTTCATATGCAGTTTAAAAGATAAAATCTAAACTTAACAATCGGGGACTGGAAAGATAGCTCAGTGGTCTAAGCGCCAGCCTGGCAAGTACAAGGACCCAGGTTCTATCCCCAGTACCGCATGCCGTGCTGGCCCCAGAACCCCAAGTGCATTGTGCTGGCTGCCAAAACCAGCACGATGGCACATGCCCGTAATGCAGTGCTAAGGAGGCTGAGATAGGAGGAACACTATGAGTCTAGGCTGTGTAGCAAGACCCTGTAACAAATAAATAAAAGATTAAAATATATTTTTTAAATTAACAACTGGTATCGCAATTTATTAAGGGATATACATTGTAAAGGTTACAGATGTACACAGCTGCAATCCCAGCTACTCAGGAGACTGAGGCAGGAAGATCACGAGTTTCAACCTGGGAAACACAGTAAAACCCTACCTCAAAAAAAAAAAAAAAAGACCAGCCAAATAGCTCAGCAGATTAAAGTGCCTGCAAGCAGGAACAGGGGCTGGGAGTTCAGTCCCCAGGCCTGCAGTGCAGGCCCCACCCCGGGGCATGTTGAGACCACAGTTGAGATTGCTTAGGCAGACGCTCGTAGGGCTTTTTCTTTCATCAGAGTTGAAATAAATGAAACTACAAAAACAACAGAACAGATAAAATAAGCTGATTTCTCTAGAGAACAAAATTAACCAGGCATATTGTCACAAGCTTTTAATCCTAGCATTCTGGGAAGCTACAACAGGATTAGAAATTGGTGCCCAGCTTGAGCAATTGAGCAACACCTTATTTCAAAATCAAAACAGGTATGAGGATATACACTTGCGAGCCCAGCATTCAGGAGGCTGAGGCAGGAGAACTGCCTTGAATGTGAGACCAGCCTGAACTACATAGCAAGACACTGTCTCTGAACGAACAAACGAACATATAACTCAGTGTGAAGCCCTGTGTTCAATCCCAAGTACTGGGGAAAAATCACCTCAGGGTTAGGGAGCACAGCTCAATGGTAGAATGCTTGCCTAGTATAGAGAAAATAGCACTCCTATCCCATTTTTCCAAGAAATACATCAAAAAATCTTCAAGTTCATATAAAACTAGGGGGCCTGGGGAGATAGCTCAGGGGCACAAATGCCTGCCTTGCAAGTGCAAGGTCCTGAGTTCGATCCCCAGTTCCGAAGAAAAAAAAAAGTTTCACATAAAACTAGAAGATATCTGCAATACCCAAAGAACTTCTGAAAGTTCGAAGAACAACAAAGCTAAGGACATCCCCTGTCTACCCACTACGAAGGCACAGATAGCAAAAGTACACGGTCCTGGCAGACATAAAGAGACCAAGGGAGCAGGACAGAGAACACAGAAATCAACTGGCATATTTGTAGTAAACTGATTTGCAAATCAGATTTCCAACATGAAGTAAATATCCAATAGATGAGGAACTCATCAGTAAGAAAACTAGTAAACTGGGCAACCCATGTGGGGACCCTGCCTCCCCCCACCCCCATTTCTCAGGAGCTATTCCTATTCCTGGTTCTTTTCTCCAATAAATTTTCCTACTCTTTAAAACAAAGGAAAAAAAGAAAAACTAATTTAAAAATGACCAAAAGAACTTAAGCAAACCCTTGTAAAAAGAAAATGTGTGCTTCTAAGAAGAACTTGTGTGCTGCATGTAGGAACACAAGCCTACACATAAAATCCTAGATGCTTAGAAGATTCAAGGAAGAAGATGGCAAGGTCAAGCCCAGCATGGGCAACTTCACAAGATCTTATCTGAAAAACAAAAAAAAAATTTAAAAAGGTCTGGGGTGGGGAGGGGGGTGCTAGGGAGATAGCTCCATGGCACAAGTGCCTGCCTGGCAAGTACAAGGTCATGAGTTTGAGCCCCAGGCCCACCAAAAAAACAAACAAAGGTCTGGGGATGGGGCCAGCAAGATGGCTCAGCGTTCTAAAGCGCCTGTTTAGGCAAGCTTAGGCAACCACAGGGACGGAGGTTCAATCCCTGGCACCACATGCTGCGCCAGCCCCACCCCCAGGGCAGGCTGAGCCAGCAATAACACAAAAATAAATAAATAAATAAATATTAAAAAAAAAAAAAAGGTCTGGAGATGTAGCCAAATGTTTTACTCTTGCCTGGCATATGCAAGGCCCTAGGTTCCATCTTCCAATATTAAGGGGAAAAATGCAAATGGCCTCCAAATACTGTACATTAAAAAACATTAAACATCATTAATGGACTGGATTAACAGATCCCAGAAAAATACATACCACTGACAGAGCTTCTTCCTTTTATGAAATGAGGTTAATATTACTGTTTTAACAATGTAATCAATAACCCTGCTGAGCATGGGGGTGCATGCGTGTAATCCCAGCACTCTGGGAGACTGAGGCAGGAAGAGTGTAAATTCAAGCCTGGGCAGATTAGCAAAACCCAATCTCAAATTTAAAAAGGACTGGAGCTGTAGATCAGTGTTTCACCCCATTACTGGGAAGAAAAGGTTCCTATAATGTTACGCCATGCATGTGGGCTTTGAGAGAGGTGAGCACCGCAAGGCAAGGCTGCGTTCTGCTGGCTGCAAGTGAGGGACAGCTGCTGAGAGACCCCAAGCTCTCAGAGCGCGAACTCTGCCTCTCTGGAGGCGGGGCACGCTGAGGCTGGCCGGCTGAAGAGAAGCGCGGACGGACAGAGCCTGGTAGCCAATGCGTAAGGGGAAATATGAACAGGTGGGACTGAGCGGTGACCAAGGCCGATTATCCTACTGCGTACGACAATGAAGCCACCAAGGGCAGAATCGCAGCAGTAACGCCATGGCAATCCACCACGAGACGCCCCTCATTTATTGTTACATCAGCAACAGAAAATGACAGCCCGGGGCTGGGGAGATAGCTCTGTGGCATCAGTGCCTGCTGGGCAAGTGCCAGGTTGTGAGTTTGAACCCTGGTCCCACAAAAAAAAAAAAAAAAAAAAAAAAGAAAAGAGAACAGAAAATGACAGCCTGTCACATGGCGAAGCAGTAGGGATAATCATCCCTTTATTGGGTTTTACATAAGCTGGTGTAATCTCTAAAGATCTTAATTGATTTGGGGCCATATAACTATTTTAATTAGGCCCATGTAGTTCATTATAGCAAGCCTAATAATTAGTAAATAACAAGAACTGAGCTCATTATCTATTGAACCAGAGCCTGTAAGGAGTGTATTTTAGGGCCACAGGTACTGTGATTCTACGCAACTCAGGTGAGCCTACAACAAACGCTGACGGCACCGATTTTCTCACCTTGTACCTGGCAACCTTCTCAGGCTGGGAGTGGGGGTGGGGGAGTAATAATGTGCAAATTTAGTGAGATTCTAATTTGGGTCTTAGTATTGATGAAGTTCATGAAATTCTGTCAACTGGCCATATTAGCAAATATTAAGATAAAATCTACACAGTACGTGTTGAAAACCCACAGTGTCCTTTTTGTTTTCCCTTGATCTCTTAATGTTGCCCAGGCTGGCCTTTAACTGCTCCCTCAATCTCCCAAGTAGCCCTTATATCTTTTGTCATATATATAAATTTAAAATATAAATTTTAGATTTTTCAGGGCTCAGTAGACTAAGCACGTTAGGGTTTGATCCCCAGCACCACATGCTGCCCTTGGGTGCACTGAGCTGGCCAACCAAGTCCAGGCAAGGTGGCACATGCCTATAATCCCAGCATTGGAGAGGCTAAGTTTATACATATATATATATATATATATATATATATATATGATTTTTCAATATGATCAAATTTTGGAACAACTTTTATTTTCATTAATTTAATTTATTTTCATATATTTCCATTGTCCTCCACTTCAACCTTCCTTCTCTAGTACTCAGGGGTATGATATTACATATTAGTACCAGGGATGAGCTATCTCCCAGCCCTTAAAAATGCTAATCTATAGCTACTATTATGCTTGTTCTATCTGGCACTTGCAAAGTACTTCAAGTGTAAAGTCTCTTTTTCATTGCTATTTAGCTGCAAGCCACCAAAGGCGCAGTCTCGTCCTCAACTTTTCCTCTTTGTTCTAGGCTTTTAGCCATCTGATGCTAAGGCTTCAATTTCTGCCTCTGGCTGATCAGGTGGAAGGAATAGCAGGGGCCCTGCGACCTCAGGTGACCTCTGGCATGGCCCCCGCCATAGCAGATGAGCAGCTTCCTTTCCCAGCTCCTTTTTATTCTCATGCAAAGTCTTTTAAAATGGACTGGCAGGGCCAGCAAGATGGCTCAGTAGTCTAAAGCACCTGCTTAGGCAAGCTTAGGCAACCGCAGGGACCACGGTTTGATCCCTGGCACCACGTGCTGCGCCAGCCCCACCCCCAGGGCACGCTGAGCCGGCCATAAAAAAATAAATAAAATGGATTGGTATAGCAGTGCATTCGAATTTCCAGTGTTCTACAGCACAGTAAGAATAACTGGTTGACAAAAATTAGTTGAATACTTAAAAATAACTAATAGGATTTTGAACATTCCCAACACAAAGAAATAATATGTGTCCATGATAAGATATGCCTTTGCCTTTGACTTCGGCCCTTTTTGGAATTGATTGGGATCCTCTGAAAGACCACTGTGAGACACTGTGGACCCCCAAAAGCTTGTCAATTAAGCATCCGGAGAGAAGAGAGAATCTGAGTTACCTAGAGATACATGTCGTTTCATGTATTTATTTTCTTATTTTCTTTCTGGTGTTGGCAATGAAACCCAGGACTTCTGCACAGTATACAAGTACT
>PVKN010044146.1:0-10134 GCA_004027915.1 Capromys pilorides
AAGGCCAAATTTGGTCCACTTCTGCTTTTATAAATATTTTGCAACAGCTACTCCTGTTCATTTATCTCTTGTCTGTGGCTGCTTTGACACCTCATCAGCAGAGCCAATAATTGTGCCAGAGACCATATGGTCCACAGAAACAAAAAAATTTACTGCCTGGTCCTTTTTAGAGAATATTTGCTAACTTTGTCTAAGGTTGTTTATTGAGCAACAAGTGTATGGTATGACTGTGTCTAATATATTAGGAAAACAGTCCTAAGCATCAATAATAGTTGCTACAGGCGACCACAGGCAACATCACACCCAACCCTTCATTTTAGAGACAAGACTGAACAGAGTGAGTAAGATGAAGAGATTCACATCCAGAGAGGTGTCCGTCACTAAAGAACGTTTAAAAAATGCTTAACTAAAAAAAAAAAAATATATATATATATATATATATATATATATATATATATATATATAGCTTAGCTGTCAAGAAAGTAAAAACTGCAAGGTTAAGAACACAGTGAGGTTGGGGCTGAGGAGATAGCTCCATGGCACAAGTGCCTGCCTGGCAAGTGCAAGATCATGAGTTTGAACCCTGGTCCCTTCAAAAAAAAAAAAAAAAAGAACATAGCAAACATGGATATTACTTCTGCTAATATTACTTATGCTAATAATTCATGGTATTATAAATGGCCAGAGCTGAGTCTCATCATCACAACAGAACATGGAGCAAGATCAATTCTAAAACATTTTAGAGATGTCAAGCAACAGTCTGCTTCTAGCTAGGAGGTCAACAGCAGTAGCGTCTCCATATCACCTTGCCGCTGCTCTCAACAGCATTATCAAGACCAGGTCCATGAAATCTGAATGCTCACCATGACACAGGCTTCAGTTTGCCACCATAAGCCCCTGACATTTAACAAACTGTATTTCACCAGTGACAACCACAGGAAAATCATGTCAGCAGCCTGGGGCCTGTTCGTGCTTACACCTTCTCATCAACAGACATCTGAACAGTGGGTAGATAGGAAACATTTTTAAACTGAGTTTTTGTGTCCTATTTCTCAAAAGAATCTTGCAAAGCATTGACCCTAGAAACTTCTTGTTGAGATAGTTGATAACATACTGTAAGTTAAAAACAGAATACCACATATGGCCTATTAATATGTCTTTTCTTGACTGATTTTTATCATAGTAAAATATAACTAAAATGTGTCACATTGATCATCTTTAAATGTAAAGCTCAATGATTTTAAATGCACTTACACTGCTGTGTAAGTCTCGACGTTACTCATCTCCACAAATTTTCCGTCATTCTATACTGAAGCCCTGCATCTTTTAAATAATAACCCCATTCCCTCTTCCTGCTACCTCTGGCATCCAACCTTGCTTTATGAATTTGGCTACTCTAGGCATCTTAGATGAGAGGAACCACAGAGATTTGTCCTTATTTGACTGTTTTATTTCACTTAAAGTCTTTGAGTTTTATCTATGTTGCAACACATATCACTACTTTGTTGTCTTTTAATTCTGAATAACACTGTGCTGTATGTATATAGCATACTTCACTTACCTTTTTTTTCACTTATGGGCAATGGAATATTTCCATGTTTCATCTCTTGCAAAGAATGCTTCTTGTTGTATGCACATGGTATACAAACACTCTCAAGTCTCTGCTTTCAGTTTATTTGGATATATGTTCAAAAGTGGAATTTTTTAATAATATGGTAGTTCTATTTTCAATAACTCAAGGAAATATTATATTGTTTTCTTCAAATTATAGCAGTGGCACCATTTCCACCAGCAATGCACAATTTTTCCAGTTGTCCCATGTTTTCACTAACATTTGTTATTTTTTGAGGATTTTTTGTAATGGCTACCCTAATGGGTGTAAAGTGGTATCTCAGTGTAATTTTGATTTATATTTTTATAGCATGTAATGATATTGAGCATGAGCACACTTTTGGTGTGCTCAAAGAACGAATTTGCTAGGCTATGAGTAAACATTTCTAGATTGTATTCACTGTTATCCAAAGAGATTTACATTTATAAGCAGTAAATATTTTTAAAGGGGCTTTTTATGTTTTCTATTTTCTGTTTAATTTTGAAATAATAATACCCTTATAGAAAAGTTACAATGACACTATAAAGATTTCCCCTATAACCTCTACTCTGCCTCTCCTGGTGTTCCTGTCTAAAATAGCAATGGTATATAACCCAAAACTAAGACGTGAACACTGACACAACACCTAGCTAACCAACTGATGTCTCCGCAAATCTGTGACACTTCCACTCTTTCCTTGTGAGTCATGATTTTAACCTTACCAGAGAGGACTAGCCATTGTTTTGTAGAACGTTACTCAATTTAGATGTTTGTGATGTTCTTCCACGACTAGACTGACACTCTGGAGGTGGAGGGAAATAAACCATGGAGAGGAATTACTTCTTCCTCATGGTATCACGTTTGAGGGTGGCTGATTACCATGATTTATCATTAGAATACTAAGCTTCATTACATGTTGCAGTAGTGTCTCCAAACTTTTTCATCCCAAAGTCACTATTTCTTACTTTTGCATATTATATTCACCACCAGTCCACTAATTCTAGCCTTCCAACATAATAAGGGATCTTAAACTCCTGCTGATGGAAGGAATATTGAAGATCTGTAGACATATTTTAAATTTACCACAGTAATTAATCAATTAATTTGGACAAGACCTTTAAGGCTAGGCAAATGTCCTGTTGTTCTTTAATGTTTTGGCCACTAATTTTAGCATTAATTAAGGAACCATACTTACAGCAATTATTACTGCAATACTCTTTTCTTTTTTCCAACTTCCTCTATCTGCCTATAGTTACTAGTTGAAATTCTCCTGTAAAGACTTATCATTTATCCTCCATGTATTCGCTTATTTGATAATTTATTTGTAACACTACTCTTAAATATTTATTTTATTTATTTTATTGCTCAAATTTCTCTAGTTTGGGCAAAAGAGAATTCTTTTAGGTTGGCTCTTAGGTTCTTTTAGCATATTCTAACACACATACACACACACAATTTTTCTACACCACAAGATACCCTAGGATCATCATGTATTTTCCCTCCCTTGCTCTAAAATTAAACATTTCTCCATGGAACTGTAGTTCAAAAGAGACAATTTTTGTAAAGGCAACTTCCATATGTTACTATGTATAATTCCCAGATTACTTCTATTTTTAATTAATGCTGTAATTAACTATAGGTTTTCTATAATGAAGCCATTTGTATTATGGTTTTTAGGCTAATCAGCTGAGAAAGAAAGAACACAAATCCATTGATCATGCTCCAGTCTTCTCACTCTAGCATTCTACTACTAATTACTATGAGTCTTATAGGCTTTAGAGTCCATAATAACATGATGAAAAGGTAAAAAGTGCTAGCAGGAGGAATTTCTCCTTGAATCAAAGAATTATTTTATTTTACCAAAAAAAAATTTAAGCCTTCGCTGATCTCTATTTCATCTTTTGTTGCCATCTCATAATTAAATCTTATTCCTTTCTTTTTATTATCTACTCTAAGTAAAATTTTAAAAGTTGTACCTTATCAAATTAAATTTAGGAAAATAATAGAACAATGAGTGCTGTTTATGTGTAAGTTCTGAAGTGCCTGTATTGTCATATCAACACCTACTCCTGTTTAAGTCATCACTTATCAAACAGTTTAAACATGAGAGCAAGGGTTCATGACAAAAGAGACATAAGACAATTTCTATAGACACTTTCAGCGGTGGAGCTGATAGGAACGTTACTTTCTCTAGTAGGCAGATTCCTAGCAGGTGGAGTACTTGTCTGCTGTTTAACATTCTTCGGTGCGTAGAAGTGCTCCATTGCCTGGAATTACCCACTCCAAAATTCATTATGTTCAAGATTGAGCAATGTTGCTCTAAAGGATGTTTTCAGTTTTGGAATTGATTACATGATTACGTAACAAATATTTCCCTTCAGAATTCTTTGAAACATTAAAAGTCACTAAGAAATGCTGCCACTAAAATTCTGAATATGACAAAGGTTTTCTTCAAAACTAGTAAATCAGCAGATGCTGTTTCTAACCTGACTTATTTTGAATGTCCTAGGGTGCGTGCAACTGAACACCCAGAAAAGAAGAAAAGAGTATGGGGACAGCATGGCTCAGAAAGTCTTGAGAACATTTCATTGTTTAGCTGAATGGCTCATTTTCATCATTTCTTCTCCCCATTCCACAGACAGCTATGTAAACACCAATAGCATATGCTAAGTATACATAAAACCTTTACTGAAATGATAGTACTAAGCATTTCCATCAGTTTTTTTTTAAATAGCAGTTAATCTGTAGAATTTTCACCTTGACTAACTCTGTATGTTAATATCTACAGTCTAAGCAACTACATCAAGGACGACAATGTGTGATACAAAAGCCATGCTTGAACACCTGTCATCTTGATCTGCTACATATGTACTGTTTCTACTGCTGTATTAATTATTACTGTACTGTCTTTAAAATATAATTTTAAATGGTAAAATAGAGAGACAAGAACAAAAATTTAAGGTTTCTGGAAAGCAAGCAGTAATATTCAATCATATGTCCAATCATACACAACTGTATCTGTTCATTGAGCAACAGACTCAGTGATAAAAATAGATAATATGTTAACCATTGTGAATCATCTACTCTTGTTTTGAAAATCCATAATACATGTATTGTTGTATGTTACCCTGTTTCTGTCTCTGTTTCTGATTTTTGTTCTTGCTTTTGTTTTCAACTCTTCAAAAAAAAAGGAAATTTAAAAAAATAAAACCTCTAATTAATGAAAATCAGTTTGTAGCACTAAGTGCTAGCCTCTGCAGTCCATATTCACTTTACTTTTTTTTCTTTGGAACATCACCATCTTCCCTTCAATTCACAATGCTACTAAAGGACTTTCACGTCTCTGCACTTCATGGTCAGTTGCGATGGCATCATGGGACCTTTTCTGTTTCTTCCTATAAGCCATTCCCAAAATCTTGTAATCCACATGGTCAGGTTGGTTCCAGCAATGACCCACTCCTGAGGTATCAAATTCTGTCTTAGTTACTCTTCTCTCATTTCTGGGACAAATACCTGACATGTAAAATAAGATAAGGAAAGGTTTATTTAGCTCACAGCTACTGGAGGTTTCAGTCTATATTCAGCTGGCTCCAAAGTAGAGTGACACATGGAAGAGGGCAACCTTTCATGGTGGCAGCAAAGAGCAAGAGTGAAGGGAGGGGAAGCAGCAGCTTAAGCAGCTAACTTCTCTACTGTCCTTACACTGAAATGCGAATCACCTGACCCAGGGGAGGTGCAGCATCCAAACCGACAATAACCAATCACAAATTCCAGAAGCTGCCTCATGACTGCATGAGGCTTTGTGGGGGAAACCTATACACAACCATAACAGATATACAACTACTTTCTCTTAGTTCAATGAGAAGAATTGTACTAACATTCTTTAGACAAGATATAATGTCTGCATCTTGTACTCTGAGTAACTACCATAAGGACAACAATATGCAATGTATTATTATATCTCTTCTATAAATCTGTTTTGAAACTGTCTCATTGCTATTTCTTTCTAATTAAAATAAATAAATAAATAAATAAATAAATAAATAAATAAATGGTCAGCTCTTAAGGCAATGCATCTAATACCTCTTCTAGATGACTCAAACAAGCCTAATTTAAAATTAGAGATTTGACCCAGCAACCAGGCACAGTGTGTGAGGTAGACCACCCTGGGCCTGCCAGAAATTCATTCAACCCAGCAGCCAGGCCCTACACATGAGTGAGGTCACCTTGGGCCCACCAAAAACTCATTTGACCCAGCAACAAAGCCCAGCATGTGAGTGGAACTTAATCCATCAGAGAGGCCCATTGTGGAAAACTGTCACAGAACTCCCTACAGAGAGACTAGAGACAAGACCCACTCAGCTGATCCAGGAACAGAGCATCTTGCCAGAGTGGCAAGCAGGTTCACCTCCAAGGGCTGCAACAGGAAGATGTGGAGCATGGTAGCCAGAGCCAAGCCACACCCACCTGGATGAGTTTGAACTTGGTAGATCCAGATCCAGTGCTAAGGTAAGAACTCTACCAAAGGTCTACACCAAAGGTCAGAAGGCAGGGCTACACAAAATGACAAAGAGAAGAAGCAAAATGCACTCTCAGGCCCCAAAACCCACCCAGAATAAATACAGAAGACAATAGTATAGAAGGAATTGTAAATCACACATCTGAAATCTCTGAAATAATAGCATCTGAAGTAAAGAAACAACTGCAGAAAGGTATAGAGGAAGTCAGATCAGAAATAATTTTTCAAGTAAAAAAAGAAATAATACCTATAACAAAAGAAGCACTAAGTGCTTTTAACAAAGACTCTGATAAAAAATAGAGGAGAACAGAAAAATGATGGAATCCCTGAATTAGCAATGTAGGAAAATAATAGAATGTATGAAACAGCTTCAAAGTGTTGTACAGGAAATTAAAATCTCAATCACAAGCTGGCATAACCATTTCAATGAAAGTGAAAATAGATTTTCAGACCTTAAAGACACCATTGCAGCATTTCTCCAATACAGGTAAACAATTTGACATCCAGGTAACTGAAGCATATAAAGTGCCACATAACATCAACCTAATTAAAAACACACCCAGACATATAATAATCAAGATCCCAGAAATTCAGCATAGAAACAGTATACCGAAAGCTGCTAGAGAAAAGAAACAGTTCACATTTAAAAGAAAACCCAACAGAATAACAGCAGATTTCTCTTTTCAAATCATCAAATCAAGAAGAGCATGGAGCAAAGTACTTCAAGTCTTGCAAGAAAACAAATTCCAGCCCAGATTGTTATACCCTGAAAAATTCTCTTTCAAGTTCAATGGAGAAGTGAAATACTTCCAGGACAAAGAACAACTAAAGAATTTCATGATGACAAAGCCAACCCTGCACAGTTTACTAGAAGACATTCTAGAAAGAGATCAAAATGACCACAACTCCACACAGGAGAATGGAAAGAACCCACCAAATAGAGCATACAAAAGAGGTATACAAAAGCAGTCTTTCAACTACTCTTTAGTATACAGCAGCAAAATAGGTTCATCAGCATATTCTACAAATGGACTTCTCCTGCACCATATGGGTCATGATTCTGTCTGGGTCTGCAGGTTGGATACCAAGGAAATAGCAGTACCTCAGTCCCACAAGTGACACCTGGCCCCAGTAAGCATCATGGACACTGTCCATGTCCACAACATACTAGAATTTTGTGTGATATCCTATCCTCAAACTGTTGGAAGTTCTGGTTATATATTTGCCATTCCAGTATTTATGTTATGTTTTATTCTTAGTAATTATTTACTACCATGGGACCCTCTTCTTAGTTGATATCTTTGTATATATTAACCTGTTCAAATACTATATGATTACTCTGAATTGATTGATTAAGGATTTGTATATATGAAACACAACATTCTGACCTCTAAGTTTGACTCACGGTTTGATTTGAATTTTGGAATATTGTTTTGAAATATTTAATTTTAATTAATTAATATTTGATTAATTTTCTGAATACTGTTTAATTATACTTTTTGTTTTATGATTCATATTGTATCTTTGACTTACAATCTACTTATAAGACATGGTATGATATTTTCTTCCAGTATTAGAAACATTAAATATATATACACACAAGAGAGTTAGGATAGATATAAGGCTACTTTGTCTTAGTTCATTGAAAATAAAAGTTTGTACTAATACTGTTTAGACAACTTATCAGGTCTGCATTTTGTCATCTGAATAACTACTATGAAGACAACAATATGCATGGTACTAATTACTGTATCCATCCTACTAAATTGTTTTGAAACTGTTTCAACGTTATTTTGTCTTTTTTTCATTAAAATAAATAAAAAAGAAATAAGAAATAAGTCAAAAAATAAATAAAATAAAATAGAAGTAGAATTAGTCAAAAATCAGAAGATACCACAAATGGCATATAATACTTATGTATTAAAATAATAGAAGGAAAATTACCAAACATAGGGAAAAAATTTAACATACAGTTAAGGATGGCATATAGATCCCTAAGACCCATAAACCTAAGAGAACTTCTCCCTGACCTATCAGCTAAAACTCCCAATTGTACAGTACAAAGAAAGAATTTGAAAGTTGTAAGAGAAAAACAGCAAATAACCTATGCAGATAAATCCATTAGAACTGTAGCAGACTTCTCAATGCAAACTTTAAAGACAGTTTGGAGTAAAGTATTTCATATATTAAAAAATTGCTAAGCAAGACTTCAAAGCTTTCTTTTTTAAAAAAATTTTAAAATAGCTTTAAAAAATATTAGAGATGGTACAGAATTTCACTAAGCAAAATGATAGGAATCCAACAACGGTTGTGACATTGCATATTGTTGTCTTTAAATTAGGTCAGATTATCAGATATAAGTATGCAAAATTAGTCAAAAAAATCAAAAAGAAAAATTTTAAGCATTAGCTGTTTATTTCAATAAATGAATATTTGAAAAAGGCTCTATAACACTGATCATTTGAGAAATGCAAATTAAAATTAAAACAACACTAAGTTTACACTTTACCCCAAAAGAATGGTTATCATCCAGAAGTCAGCCAATAACACGTTCTGGAGAGGATGTAAGTCGAAAGGACCCTTCTGCACTGTAGGTGGGAGTGCAAACTGGTGCACTCACTATGGAAATAAATGTGGACAGTCCTCAAAAACTTAGAATTCATAATCCCATTCAATCCAGCTACTCCCCTTCTGGGAATTTTTCCAGAACTAAAAACATCATACCACAGCAATACATGTGTACCAATATTTATAGCAGCACCATTTGCCATAGTTAAGTTTTGGAAACACCCATCACATGAGGAATGAATAAAAAGGTGTGATATTGTTACACAGTGAAATATTATTCAGCTATAAAAAAGATAAGTTCAAAGCTTTTATAGGCAAGTGAATGCAACTAGAGACCACATTCATAAGTAAAATAAATCAGATTCACATGTGTAAAAAACGCATTGTCTCTCTAGTGTAAGCAGCTGAGTAAATAAAATCTAACAGGTATAATACATACTGTGCCCTGGGCCTGCCATGCTGGTCCAGCCCCCAGAGCACACTGAGATGGCAATGGAAATTGGACGTAGTGGCACGCACCTATAATCCTGCTTTTGGGAGGCTGTAAACAGGTAGATCACTATGAGTCTGATCTAGTAGGGAGACTGAACACCCTGTAGACCCTTCCCTAAAAAATGCAAAAATAAATAAGTACTATGAAAGGGGAAGAAACTTCTCAAAGCAAAAGAACTAGGATGAGGGAAAGGGGAAAAGACAGAAGAAAAGGAAAACAATCTATATGTATATACACAGGATAGCTTGGATAATTGTATGACTGAGTTCTACTGGTCTATTGTAAAATAGTTAATGTTTTTGAAAAATTGATAAATAAATAAATTATTTCCATGAAAAACAGCACCATAAGAAATTCATAACCACCAACTGGCACTCCAAAAAATTTTTCAGAGATGTGCTAGAAAGAAACAATGAAGCCAACAACACCAAAAAGCCTAATGTAATGAATATACTATGCAGAATAAAGAATTAATAGGGAGAATAACTAAAGGAAAAATCATGTAATGACAAGAATAACAAGACCATTCAGTAACAATTCTCAAGTGATGATCTAGGTTCCCACATTAAAACACAGATTGGTAAAATGAATTAAAAAAACTAATAATATGTTGGATATGAGGAACACATTTATGTTTTTAAAATTCCCAGACTAAACTTTGAAGAATGGAAATTATATTTCACACAACTGGAGTCTGAAAACAAAAAGAAGTAGCTAACTTATTTTCAAAGTAGACTTCAAGCCAAAATTTCTCAGAGAGGCAAAGAAAGTCACTACATATTGGTTAAAGGTACAATTCAACAGGAGAACATGTTATAAACATATATGCTCTAAGTGTTGCCACTCCTAATTTCTTAAAACAAATAATACCAGGTATCCAAGATCAGATAAACAAACACAATTATAGTGGAGGATCTCAATATCCCATCACAGACAGATTTTTGACCAAAAAATTAAAAAATA
>PVKN010044147.1:0-10134 GCA_004027915.1 Capromys pilorides
ATATATATATATATATATATATATATATATATATATATATATATATTTCATACGCTAAAATTGTCATTAATAATTATAAAATCTAGAGAAAATTTACCTGCTATAGAGTTTCAGAATTCTTTCCAAAACAGATAGATATCCAAAGTGATAGAAGTAAAAAGTAACAAATGCTTTTCTTGTTAATACTATGAGTCAAATCAATTTCTAGTTACATGGTAGCTTTTCCACAGTTTTAAACTCCACCACAATTCAAAGATTAAAGGTATATTAAGTTTTTCCAAGAAAAGATAAAATCCAGGCAGTTGGGAGGAACCCAGTTTGTTTGTGACTGTCTTTGAACCCAAGCCCATGGTTTATGTGACCTTAACATAATTTCTTATTATTGACCAACACTGAACGGCCCATTGTTAAATTAATGTAATTTGTGCATTAGTAGGTTTTCCTCCTCCCCAAGATTTCTGTAACTTCATGCGTCATTGGAGCTTCTTGGATGATAGTAAAACAAAAAATCTGGTTAGAGCTCTTCAAATATTGTATGTTTTCTTATTGCTGAGGCAGGTCATAAGAGGGAACTTCATGGGTTTCATACTTTCTATAAAATAAGGATAAAACCTCCACTGTGAAATTCAACAAATGAAGTAAAACTTTCTTCAGTTTCTTCAGCCTCATGTGAGAATGTCTACTATGTTATGACCTATTAGGGTGCGAAGAACCCATTAACAGACTCTGCCTGTGTGATTCACGTGTAAGTTGAGAAGAGAGGGTGTAGCAGAGAATACTCACTTCTGGATTTCTATACTTCACATTTCTAAGACTGTGGGAAGGATTCCAAAAGGGGGCCAAGAGTGGAATTCTTATGGTGGGCAAAAAGTAGACTAATTATGAGGGACGAAGAGGATTTTTTTGCCAGTTGTACTTGTTACTTAGTTTTAGAAATTCTGATAATATATAGTGTCAATTATAGATCAGAAATTTCCAGTTGACAAGCAGTATAATATTTTAAATCTTTTTCATTGAATAAGCACAACCAATATTATGCTTACTCACCCTGTAGCATAAAGAGTGCTACACTGCTATTCTGTAGCTCTCACTCCATGTTTGGCTAGCTGAGTATCTAGCCATCATTTGCAGGGTTCACGTCTAAGTGACTGCATAGCACCAAGGATAGAAGCCTAGGCAGGTTCCGTAGTGTCCATTGTCCTAGCTAGTTCCTAAGTCATTAGTCTGTGCAGGTACTGATGTGATGGTCACTCTGTACCCATGGCTTCCTCACCCTTGAGGTTGCTTCACCGTGCATTTTATGCCAGTAGCTTGCACCTTGAGAGTCTGCAAGGCTATGTGTAGTTCTCTTTGCCTGTAACAAGCCCAATCCTCAGTTCACTCCTGAGGGTCCGACCACCTACAAGGCTCCCTTGCACGTTCAAGTCCATAAAACCATCAGATGTTTTTCTTTAAGTTCCTATGGATCTAACTAGATCTGAGGCCCTGGACTCCTTTCTCCAAAATCTACTGAATTGTCTGCTTGGGACACTTCCTTTCCTTCTTGCCTCCCACTCTTCAGCCTAGAGAATTGCTTCTTGGTTTGGAAACAAAATCCCCATTCCAACTGTTAAGCTTTCAGACTGTTGCTCTCAAATCTTCAATCTCTTCTGCTTTAGGCTTGGAAAACTAATGTTTCAAAAGATTTTTGCTCTGTAACATCGTCAAAAGTATGGGAAGCAAATAAGTTTGCTCTTTAGATTTGTGCTTAAGGTAGTACCAGATGGAAAAGAGGAAGATGCTAAATATTTTGTGAACTACCAAAAGAAGGGAAAAAAGTGGTTAATGTCTTTTTAAAAACTTCAGCTATTTCCATCTACAAAGAGGAAGTGGTGGTGGATGACAACTGATGCCCCTACACTCAGATACCTGTGACAGATGAGGCCAAGGCGGTGGCAGCAGGAACCTTCCTTTCATCACAGGCCCTCAGCATCATCTGATGGCCTGTTTTTCAAGCCTGTGAGATGACAAGGTAGACCTTACAGTGAGATAAAACATCATTTTCTCAGATTCAGGTCAGGAATACTGCAAGAAGAAATTCTTAAATAAAATGATGTCTCTTCAGGGAAGATCAATTGCGATCTTGCTTTCCATCCCATAGATACCAGTAAAGAATTTTTGATGTTTTCAAAACAACGATCTATTCGATATTTTGTTTTAAAATGTGTGTATTCTGTCTGACTTCCCTTGGGTAAAGCTTGGGAGGATAGGCATACAAATGCATCCCTTGCTCATATGCCCCATCTAGTTCTTCTCAGGTCTTATCCTTTGCAATGATTTTGCGAGGAACACCTGCATGAATGTGGCAGAGTGATTGTTTAGCATGTATATAACCCTGGATTTGAGCCCCAGGACACCCCAAAATAGCAGCATTCCAGTTATATTTATTAATGTTGTCTTCTACCATAGTTTGGTTATTTGAGGAAATATTTTAAAATCAAAGCAAAACTTTCCGGTATTATTCACTGTGATTTTACTGAGTATTTTCACTCCCTGCTTGTGCATGAAATAAAATTTTTACCACTTTCAGATTTTATTCTCAATTATTTTTCACAAATATTGCAAGTAATTTCACAAGAACATTAGTTATTATAAATGGGACACACATACTATGCATTCATATTACTGATTCAAATATTAAAAATACATATGGATGTTCACTAATCTTTTAATTAAGTAATCCATCAAGACTGTTCTATACACATGTGACGTCAGAATTCCAGCCCCCAGAATATACCATGCTTGATCCAGAAGCTCACATCATTCTTGTATCCTGAGAGATGAGGAGAGTTTGCACAACACAAATGCACCTACGACCAGGAACTTTAATTCACTCTTTCCACTTCTAAATATACCCATATTCCTCAAGCATTTCCTAAAGTAAAATATAGATATTTTAATGAATGATAATTTTGTACTGTGACTTGAAGATTTTCCTCAGCTGATCACTGGGAAAATGCACATGCTGAGGTTTATTTGCTTTGGAAATTATTCCAGAATGAAGAGTGACCTCCGAAAGAAGGCCTGTTCTAGCCGCACATAATATTTTCCCCAGAAGTGCCTATAAAGTCTACTAAAATAAGAAAGTGCTCATTATTTTTGATAAACAGTGAAGACTGGAAATTCATATTTCATTTTAGTACCCGAAGTGTGGAGCTGAGATACAGTAGCATGCTTTTTCTGCCCAGCATAATGGCCTATTATTTTACGAATTACTATTTACTTTGTGTCTGTAGGTTAACCCTGGGTAAATTCTACCTTTCTTCTCTTGGTAGCTAAGTAGGGGGGAAAGAATTACCTCAAACCCTACCAAGTGTCAAAGCTGCCTTAAAATATTGGTATTTAAAGGAGGTATAATACCAATAAGTCTGAAGTGATTAAGAGTACTGACTGAGGATTTACAGGCCTGTGTAATGTAGTTTGTGGCAGAAATCTTAAATTAGTACAGCAATATGAATGGTGTAACTTTTCTGTAGACTACAAGAAAAAAGCGTTGTCAAATCTTTAACTTATTGTGATGGCACTTATTAAGTATTGTTCTAATAAAGGGGCAAAGAGTATACGAGTTTCTCCAATTCTGATTTTTTTTTTTTTCTGGTAAGAACTTTGAAGTTTTTAAAGCTTTGTTCTCTTCCTCTCTGCCAGGCCAATAAAATGAATTATTATTACTACCACATTTGTGTCTCTTGGATTTTATTTTTGGCTAATGCAAGCACTTTTACAACATGATCTTGGTTGAAGGAGCAATTAGAATTAAGGAGCCTTATCCAACAATTACGGCACTTATTGCAATTATCATAGTAACGGAGTAAGTTGACGACTTACTGAGTTACTCAATGCTACATTTTTATTTTGCTTTTAAAGTTATCAGAAGCCTGATACTGCAGGTTTGTAATGACTTTGTAGGAGCCAGATTTGAAGTCTGAACCCTTGTCTGCCACACTGTTAGCCATCAAAGGAGGCCTGTCCCACCAAGCTCTCTTATTTTCACAACAGGATATCTGGTTTCTTTTATGAGGATACAGCTATGTTAATTTGGTTTAGTGGTTTGTTGGAGGTAAGCAGGCTTTTCACAGCACAAACACCAAAATCCCCTTAAAGCAGTTCCTTGTTAATAGCTTGGGTCTGATTGGCAGATTTGCATTGTAAAGTGTGATTTGGTTGGATAAATATGTTTAGTCTGGTAAGCACTTTAGTGATTGAGTGTCTGTTAATGGATAAAGGTGGATTATGGTGAAACCTCTACAGACTGTCATTGGGCACTTAGCATTGTAAGATGTCAAGGGCAATGGCAAACAAACTGACACTACAGAACAGCTGAGCAGCTATAAAATGTCCAAAATATTCAGCTCTAATTTTGGAGTGTAAGTTTCAAATATTAATTTCAATAGAGGAGAAAGACTAGCAAATTAAATGGCAGGGCTTTTTTTTTTTTTTTAAATGTATTTGGTACAGGGTCTCACTACACAGCTTGGACTCGTAGTGATCCTCCTGTTGTCAGCCTCTCAAGCGCTGGGATTACAGGTGCGCACCACCTCACCCAGACTCCATCACCTGCTCAGTGTGCCGGGGGCAGGGTGTAAGGCTTTTGCACTCTACCCTTACAAAAGGAAGAGGTCTTAAACAGACTGAAAAGCTGGACATCTTTTACTGGAATCAAATGTCAGGCAGAGCAATCGTACAGGAAGTTCAGGAGAGTTAATTAATATCTAAGAACTAACACAACTGCATCTAAAATATTTGCATTAAAAAAAAAAAACCTGCAAGCAAAGCAGGAACCAAAGACAGGGAGTAAAAAGGCATCAGAGTTATTGCTAAAGAATGCTGACATGTCTGTTCATATGTACACATGCACGCACTTAGTACTGTATTTTACACGTTTTTGAAAAAATACACTGTTGAAAGGATTAAGGATACTAATTTCCTCCCTCCTTCCCATCGCCAAGCATCTGGAAATGAAAACTTTTCCATTTCTTCTTTTTGAAAAAGAGTACTGGGGTTCTTCATGACAGCTTCCAGAAAATGTCACTTTTTTTCTTCTTCTCAGGTGAACGTGCAGAGGTATTTTTATGAGGTGAAAATATCAGCTTACTTCAAGGATCTCCATGGCATTTTAACATCCCGTGCTCTAGGAGGATGCTGGCTCTTCTGTGCTCAGCCAGTCACAAAGCGCTCCAGGCTTCAGGAACTATTTCATTTCTGCATATTGGCTTTCCAACTAAAGATACACCTATTACAACCATCTTTCTTCAAGACACTTTCAGATTTTGCTTCACTGCCTTTTTGATTCACAATTTTTTTTAATGGATCACCATTTTTTAAATGAGCATCAGTGACTTAGTATCTCTCTCCGCACCAAGGGCTTGGAGTTCCAGCTGGTCATCCATTACTCTTGAATCTCTGGTGTTTACTGAGATAGCATCAGGAGAAGTAGGAGCAATGAACAACATTCTACGAAACAGAATTCAAATTAATTGGGTGTGGCGGTACAGCCCTGTATTCCTAGCACATGGAAGACTGAGGCAGGAGGAGCTCTGTGAGTTCTAGGCCACAGGCACTACATAGAAAGACCCTGTCTCAAACAATCAATCAATCAATCAATCAATCAAATTTTCTTAAGGACAACAAAAGGAATTTCCAGAATTCTATTGACAACCTATTTAACAGATAAGAAGGCAGTTTTGGTGCCTTTGATCATAGTGTTTTACACAAAAGAGGGTAAAACCAGGCAAGTAACAGAGGAGGGTGTGATGGGACGGGCACACATGCTCATCCGAGCGGATGAAGGCACTGATCTCTGAAAGACGGCCTGAGCATTCATGTGTGTCAGCCAGGCAGAAACGGACCCACCCATAACAACTTGCTAACGTTTTGCATCTCACTAAATTTATCAACTTATAGTAAAATTTCATGTTCTTGGGCCAAGAAGATAGCTCAGAGGCATAAGTGTCTGCCTGCTAAGCATAATCCTGAGTTCAATCCCTGGTACTGCCAATAAAAGTCAGTTACAAAGCATGATATCATCTTTAGGGCCAGCCAGATAGCTCAGTGGATTAAAGCGCCTGCTAAGGCAGACTTGGGGACTGGGGTTCAATCCCTGGCACCACATGCCGTTCTGGCCCCACCCCTGGGGCATGCTGAGACAGTGGTTGTTACTGCACGTGGTTGAGCCTGCCTGTAATCACAGCGCTTGGGAGGCTCTAAACAGGAGAATCACTACAAGTCTGATCTGTGTGGTGACACCCAGTAGACCCTATACTAAATACATTAAAAAAAAAAAAAAAAAAACCTTTAAAATTTCATGTTCTAGGGCTGGTGGTATAACTCAATGGACTAAGCACTTGCTTAGGTAAGCATAGGGGTCAGGGTTCAATCCCTGGCACCACATGTCAGCTCGGGTAAGCTGAGCTGGCAACGGAGTCCAGGTGTGGTGGCACGCACCTGTAATGCCAGCATAAGGGAGGCAAAAATCAGGAGGATTACTACAAGCCTAGGCTGCGTACTGAGACCCTGCACCAAAAAATAAATAAATAAATAAATAAAATAATGATAATTCATGTTCTCTTTTCTAGCATTTGTGAGTTCAATTCATTCTTTGCAAATTCTAATTCAGTCCTCATCTGTGTAAATGCACGCAAGCATTCATTTGCTCACTCAGCAAGAACCTATGGAGCATCTATTGTACAAAGCGCCTAAGGATTGCAGGAGTGTGTATACACAGAAAAACTTTTTGCCCACATGGAACTTACTTTTTAATTGCAGAGAGACAAACAGAAAAAGTAAGTAGACTTTCCTGATGTTTACGAAAACAAACCAATGAGCAAACAAGCTGCCGCTTCCTGGTCTCCGTGCGTGCTGCAGCCCAGCAATGCAGTACTTTCTAGTTCACACCATCTCTAACTCATCTTCTCCACCATTAGGTCGGGTTTCCAACAGCGTCTAGCTCATTCATTTTCAAGACCTACAGGGCCCCACGCTGCCTGAGGCTTCCTCGGAGTCCTCCGGCTTCCTGCTTAACATGTTCCTTGACATAAAGCAACCCCACCTCATGTCAACCCTTCTAAGTTGCCAACTAAATGCCACTTCTTTGTCCCCTCCTGCAAGAACACACACTTCTTTCTTTTACTTGTCTTTCTAAGACCCAACCAATTTTATACATACCTTATTCCACTAAAATATTCAGTGTACATGAATATCCTCCTATCCTGATCTTTCACAGCACAATAAACAAAGAGAGAGAGAAAGAAAATAAATGAATCTGAGCCTTCAGGTTTCTGGTATTAGAGATAAATATTATTCTAACACAAACTAAACAAAGAAGAGGTAAAAGACTAGAGTCTGGTGAGGCAATAGCCACTAATTTATTACATAGACTTGGACAGATCATAATCTCTGTGGGTGCTGGTTTGATGTATGGTGTTGATAGAGATTAATATGACAAAGTCAATACTAATTCACTGCTATTAATAAAGTAGTACAGTTAAATATATATAGGCCCCATGCCCAGGTTTTTAAGTAGCATTATTTTCTTTATTGTTATGCTATAAAAGATTCCTATTTTGAATACCTCTCCCACTAAATACAGATATATAAAACTGAAATATAATTAGTTTAAGGTCTTTCCCCCCAGGGGCTGCCAGAACACCAAAAGGTTTGTTGTGTAGGGAAGGGAAAGGAGAGAAGATGCAGTATCCAGCACTTGTGCCTCATCTGCTTTGCCCTTCTGAGACACTCTATTCTCCTACCTTCTAGGTCCTTCTTCATACAGGTCACAGATTGTCTGCGCAATAACAGATGATGTCTACCTCAGGGACCTGTGCTTCTCTTGGGTAGAGATGAATGTGGAGCTCTCGTCACACCCTTGTGTGCCATAGGGAAACAAACACATGACTCTGACTCCTCTATCCAGGTCACCCTGGTGGGCCAGGCCTGTTGTATCACCCTAGCATTCTACAGGCTACAGAATGTGTCTTGATGCCTCCAGTTTTGATTTTGCCTCAGAATCCTACCAAATTTAGTTTTGGTGGAAGCATTCATGTGCTCAGCTTTCTTGCTTGACATACAATTCTCTCTTCTTTCTCTCTAATAGAATTTTTATTTAGTCAGAAAGAGATATAATTAGATCTGATAAATCATGTTTATAAAGGATCACAGAGTAATAAAATTACAAAAAAACATACATCAGTTAAGATGTCAAAATATTGTTTAATGAGAAACCAACGTGCTGCTTATATCAGCTATAGTCTGCACATGATCTACTGAAATGTCAACTTCAGCATAAGATGTCAATGCTCAACATTAGTAGCATGCAATTGACCCCAAGTATGTGGGTGCTCACAAGAGTCCCAGCTCTGCTCTTCTGTCCAATATCACCCTGGACCAGCCAAGGGCCAATTCCTACTCTTATTACCATAGGCTGCTACCAGGAGCACAAAGTTAAATGAACAAGCTTTAAATCGTATTTTGCCTACATTTAACCTCAGATTCACAGCCAAAGCAAAAGTTTACAACAAGGCCTGTGTAGAGGTGTGTGCTGCCCCGTAAAACAGTGCATGCATAGAAAAAGCAAAGGCTCTGAAATTGGATAGACACTGGTGATAATTTTCACTTCGCAAAATAGCTGCATTCATTTTCTGTTGTGGCATAAAATTTTTGAAGATTTAGAAGCCTAAGATACTCATCATCTTTCAGTGCTATAGATCAGTAGCCAGATTAGGTTCTGTGTTCAGAACCTCAAAAGACTGGAATCAGGATGTCGGCCAGAGCTACTTTCCCACCTGGAGGTCAAGGGCTTCTTCAGGTTCTCGCAAGTTGCTGGCAGTGTTTGGTTCCCTGTGGCTTGCTGGAAGGCCTTGGGTTTTTGTTTGCTTGTTTGTTTTCTTTTTTGCTAGCTCTTGCATGGGGAAGCTCTCGGCATCTGGATGCTGCTGCCCTCGGACTGTTGGACAGGTGCAGTGCCATCAGCTGAATCTCCCTCTCTCACTCACAGACCTGACTCTTGAAAGGCATGTTCCTTCCTAAGGGCTCGAACAACCAGGGGAGTTAACTTCTTTTATAATATATTTGAAGTCAACTGATTAGGGGATTTTTTTTTCTTTTTTTAAATTGCATTTAATAAGAAATAACACTGTGACAGTTTCAAAACACATTAGTAGTACATTTCCAGTATTTGATACAATGCATCAAATACTGTTGTCCTCCTAATAGTTATACAGAGCACAGGGTGTGGACATTATAATTTTTCAAATCATTATTGGTAGAAAAATTTCTTCTCATTGAACTAAGAGAAAGTAGTTGTATACATAATCCAATGTTCGATAATCGCAGTGGGTTATTGGCAAACTGGCAATGATGGAAGGTGTTGATTTAAGCCTTTTGCTGCTCAGCATTCTAATCTAGCTTTACATTTTATGCGTCATGTTTAAACTTTTCTGCTGGGTTGTCAAGGGCAAATTAAAGCAAGAACTATATAACAAAACATGAAACTTTTGTATCTCCCAAGATCAGTCAAATCCCTTCTGGATTCACTTTGTACATGGCTACAGTACTTTGTAGAACTGTTGTCAGTGCCATCTGGATGAGTCACGGCCATTGCTTGACCAATCTTCTCTCTGTGAAGCCCGAGAGAATGTTTTCTCTCTGGGTGACTCTCTTTATGTACACTGTATTTCTTCAACTCCTTTGCTCTGTAGCCCCATAATCTCCTTGAACAGAAAATCTGGGAAATCACTGAGTTATAGTATATTGTAGCACAGGTTCTCTATGCCGTTAGTCTTCACTGACCTTGAAAGGCTAGAGCCACATCTGCAGGGTTCTTTTTGCCACACAACTGACTGTTACTATGGAAGTGATGGTCCATACACACAGCTCCTGTCTGTGCTGGAGGGGAGAACACTGCACGGGATGCTAAACCACAACCACTGAGTAAACCTGGACTTCTTTTTTATCTCTCTTCTTGTTTCCTTGTCCATAAAATGGAGATAATAATGGTACCTACATTAATGATTTTTGAAAATATTAGATGCATACTGCACAGTCCTGTATGCTTGGATCGAAAAAGCACTAACATTAGTGATTACTGTTAATTACACCTAC
>PVKN010044148.1:0-10134 GCA_004027915.1 Capromys pilorides
GCATTGCCTGGAATGTTGATTCTCACCCTTTGATTTTTTTCAATTTATGATTTTTTGTATTAAATGGATTTTTTATACAGCATCCTGTCATATTTTGTTTCTTCTTCCATTTGCTCATTTGTGTCTAAAATTGATAAACTCCAGTCCACTTACATTGGTAGTTATACATGATAGATAATGACTTATCCTTGTTATTATATAATTTTCTTGTTGCTGTTTTCTTTTCTTTCCCTTCTGCTTAATTATTATCCTGATCTTATATATTCTTTTTGCTGGACATTCTGGCTGTGTTTAATTTATTATCTCCTTCTAAGCTATCCTTGGGGAGTTTTGGAGTACTGGTTTGGTGCTCAAAAACATCTTGAAGTTTTCTTTATCCTGGAGATATGTTATTTCTCCATCAATTTTGAAACAGGATAAAACAGCCGTGTTTAAGTTTGTTTTCTTTAAGAATTTGAAATATTTTGGGCAGGTGGGTTAGCTCAGTGGTCTAAAGTGCCTGCTTAGGCAAGCTTAGACAAGGACTGCAGTTTGATCCCAGGTACCACATGCTGTGCCAGCCCTGCCCCCAGGGTGGGCTGAGCCAGCCAAAAATAATAATAATAATAATATAATAAAATAAGAAAAAAATGAAATGAAATATTTGCCCTTAAAATTTAAACTTGCCTTGGGGTCAGGGAGATAGCTCCATGGCATGAGTGCCTGCCTGGCAAGTGCAAGATTGTGAGTTCGAACCCTAGTCCCACCAAAACAAAAAAAAAAAACAACAAAAAATTTAAACTTGCCTTTAAAGATTTTGTTGAGGAGTCTAATTCTAATCAGTTTTCCTTTACACGTGATTCATTGGTTTTCTTTAGCAACCTTTAAGATTCTATTCTTGTGTTGGATTTTTGATATTTTTAATTATTATGTAGAGTAGAGTGGTGTTTTTTGATCATGGCTACTCTGGATGCTGTTTTCCTCCCTTGCTTATATGTTAAATTCTTTTTCCATATGTGGGAAATGTTCTACTATTACTTCTCTGAACAGGACTTTTATGCCCTTTGTACTGTCTTCTGATTTCTGATTAATTCTAATTAGTGCTATCTTAATCTACTTTGAGGCATCAGACAGCTTCTGGATCTATTTTTCATGTTCACTTGCTAGTTTTTAGGGTATTTCTCATTAAATAGTCAATGAGCACAGTCGGGTCTTAAAGATCTGACACTTTTATATTCACACTGGGCACTTCTGCTACCCATACTCTCATCTGTATTTTTAATTTCCTAGATTTCTGTGTAGAAATTTTTATGGACTCTTATTTTATCTATGTTATGGTTTATGTCTAGTTGTCCCCCCAAAGCCTCATGCAATCATGGGGCGGGGACTACTAGAGTTTGAGACACGAGTCACGATCCACTAGGATTATGTGTTACAATTGGTTCCTCCCTGGAGCATGATCTGGGCCTGCCTAGGATATGATTGGCTCCTCCCTAGAGTGGGATCAAGGGCCCATCCTGCGGTGTGATTGGTTCCACCCTAGGGCACAACGGGCCCACGTCAGAGTGACTGAGTACAAAGAGACTTTTTAAAGGGCTGTTACTCTCTGCTCCTGTGAGTTGGTTGTTCCGCCGCCATGAACTGGATGCCCTCTGCCCTGTTCCACTCAGCCTTGGGCCAGCTGAATATGGACTGAAACCTCCAGCAACTGTGAGCTAAATAAACCTTTCCTTCCTTCATTTTGAGTGTCGGGTATTTGTCCCAGCAACGAGTAAAAGTAACTAAGACAATCTATATTAGGCATTCTTTCTTTTTTCTTTTCTTTTTTCTTTTTCCTTTTTGAGACAGGGTCTCCCTATGCAGTTCAGGCTGTCCTTGAGCTCACTTTGTAGCCCAGACTAATCTCGAACTTGCAACAATCCTCCTGCCTCAGCTCCCCAAGTGCTAGGATTACAAGCATATGCTACCACAAATGGGCTCATTTTTGGATCTCTCTTTTAGTCCAATAGACTTCTTTATTAGTGTCTTATGTAGATTCATAGATCATTTGTTCCATTAAGGTCATTATCTGATTAGTTATATCTCCTTAAAATTCACCAATGACCTTATTGAACTGTCTTACTTCCACGAATACCCTACCAGACGTTTTTGCTGTGTGGCTTATGATTTCTCCCCCCAGGGCCTCTGGAATTGCTTTTCAGGGAATTGAAGTTTTTGGAGGCACTTTATCACCTTGTCTTTTCATGTTTCTGTTTGTTTGTTCGTGCTAAGATTTGCTACATCTTTGTTCCAGTGCCCTGTTCTTTGGGTGAACTCTGCAGTATTGTTTTCGATCCTCAGGCAATCCAGATGTTGGCATACAAAGAAAACTAACTGATAGCAACAACTACGTTACCATGGCTATAGTAGTAACTATAATGACAATGGTGTCAAATAACTGGGTGCTGAGAAACTCTAGGACTACTCCTGAACTTTCCTTAACCAGAGAAAAGATATCTATGATTTCAGTGAGGACAGTAAATTCACTGAGATTTTTAACCTAGAGAAATTCAGACTACTAATTTCTGCTGGTTGTAGGCAGTAGTGCAATATAACTGGACTAAATGCCATCTCCTTCAGATCTGCTCCCTCTGGAGATTATACACACCAAACCTGCACTCCCCGCCCAAAATATAGGACCAGTGACCCTCCATGTCCCAGTCTGAGCTTTCCAGGAGAACCTGGGAGATCCTTCTTTAACTGTCTTCCTGTCCAATTCTCTCTCAAGTCTATGTCTCATCCAGTTTCTTTAGAATGGTGACACTTCAGTCCTAGAGTGAAATTCTCCCCAGTGTTTGTCTTGATATCACTCAGGTCAGACTTTTATTATCACATATGCTGACCTATACTTTGGAAAACTTAGGAGCAAAGGTGGCTAGAATTTAGTAGTTTGGCCACTCTCCTACTGCCTTCCACACAGATCACATGAGACTTGAGCTGTTGGTGACAGCAGGGGACATAGGGCATACAACGTCTCTGTCCTGTTGATTCCCACATAGCTTGAGTGAGATCTGTGGCCATCATCAGTGATGGGGCAGGGTGTGAGACACACAGGTCCTCTCTGCTCCTGCCTCCTACACACGTGGACTGGTAGCAGCAGGGGCAAACTTTTTTAACTAGTACATTTGCACTATATAATAATTATATTCTTTGTAGAGAGTTAGTACACAATATGGCATATCTTGATTCTTTGTTCATCATTTTCTTCTCCCTACCTCACTTTTCCTTAATCTCTTGGCCTCCCTTCCATTTTCAAATGGTCTATCTTGCTATTGCCTCTTATCTTATTTTTGCTTTGCTTTTATATTTTGGTTTTCTTGCTTAGGAAAAAATATGATATTCAGCTTGTGTGTCTCATTTATTTCACTTAACAGTACAGTCTCAAGGTCTCATTTTTCCATAAATAATTCAAGTATCTTTGTTGCAGAATAGTATAGCATTGTATGTAAATTCTGTATTTTCTTTATTCACTAATTTGTTGATGTCCACATAGGCTGCTTCCAAGATTAAGCTTTCATTAATGCTTATGATGAGTCAGTATTTACTTTGTATTTACACTATTATGCTTGCTGATTTTGTTCCTATTGCCAGGATACCATAGTAGTTGCTTTTATTTAGCTTTAGCTTTTATTATACACCAGTGTCTTGTTTGTCTTTGTGTCATAGACAATACTGGAGTTCATTTGTAGAGAAGATACCAGGTCAGTTACACTGCACCATTGTTTTCTGACATTAATAGAAGTGGTCTTATCTGGGGAGAGAGACAATGGTGTACAGTTATTCACTTACAGTGCACATTATTGGAATGCAGATATTTAACAAAAGAGCTCTCCATATTAGCAACAAAGTATTTGCACTACAAGCAAACATTAACAATCCACATACACACAGAAATAGAAACAAGCCAAAACCATGGTTCCAAACTCTGTGAACTTCTCCAAAGATAAATCATGGAAGGTATGTGGGGAGGAAATCAAAAGCTAAACATCTGAGTTATAGGAAGTGATAAAAGAGGAGACAATACTTGACATAAGTAAGGTGCCTGCAAGCTCATAGATGATATAACTAAACAGATAATGGCCTTAAAAAGGATCAAGGGGCTTAGAGAAGTCACTCCTAAAAAGCTCATTGAACTAAGCAAAATACTACAAAAAAATAATGACTAGTTTATCAAAGAATGTGAGTCCATGAAAGGTACCAAACAGAAATCCAGGAACTGAAACTACAGGCAGCAGAAATTACCAAAGTGAAAGAATATCATGACTAGAATATACTGCTGATGCATGAGATCACAAAATCAGATACCCCAAAAACTACAGAAGAATATGGAAAGTGGATCCAATAGCTTCTAGATGATGCAAAGAATGCTAAGGTTAATTGGAATAGTAAAAAATTAGAAAACAGTACACATGTCATAAAAAAACACATTTAGAGCAGAAAGCTTTCCAAGTAGCTGTAAATAATTTCACAATACACATTGAGGCACATAGAATGCCAAAGAGCCACAATCAGAAAAGATCCCCCTGACCTATCATAGTAAAATTGCAAAAATTTCAACACAAATACAGAATCTTAAAATCTGTTAGAGAAAAGTAAAAAAAATTACTGACAAGTGTAAGCCAAACAGAATTACAGCAAACTTCTCAATTCAAAGTATAAGGAAGGAAAGAGCTGTTGAAAAGAGAATCGATTAAGGGAAAAAAAAAAAAAAAAAGAATCAAGATACATTATGTGCAGATACAAATTTCCTGTGATAATTGTGATCATTAGGTATATCTAAAATGTACCAATAGGGGCTGGGGAGATAGCTCCAAGGCACAAGTACCTGCCTGGCAAGTGCAAGGTTGTGAGTTTGAACCCTGGTCCTGCAAAAATAAATAAATAAATAAATAAATAAATAAATAAATAAATAAATAAAATAAAACAAAATGTACCAATAAAATCAAGTTTTTAAAAAATTAAAAACAACCTTCCCATCCAGACTGAAAAATCCTGCAAAACTGTCTTTCAAAATTGATTGAGAGGGGCCGAGGAGATAACTCAGTAGAATAAGCAATGTGCCTGGCAAGCACAAGGTCCTGAGTTCAATGCCCAGTACCGCAAAAAAAAAAAAAAAAAAAAAAAAAAAGATTGAGAAAACAGATCATCCCACAGCAAAGAGCACCTTAAGAAATTCTTGACTGGCAGGTCAGCTCAGTGTGCAACCGTGCTGCCAGAACTTGGTACACAGCAGCTCAGTGTGTGACCAGGCAGGCAGAATTCACTGCTGAGTTGCTCATTGTGGGACCTGACAGGCAGAATTCAGTGTCATTATCCTTTGAGGAAGCTTTGTGGCCTGCATCTTGGTGCGCTGAGCTGAGGCATACTGCCAGGCCCATTGGGGTCCAGACTGAGGCCCAGACCTATTGGAAGATCCTCAAGGCACAGAGGCAGCAGAAGGAAACTCAGATGAACAAGTCTGCCTGGACAACTCCAGGATGGAAGACAAGGCAAAGCAAAAACTAATATCACACTCTCAATAGACAAGGCAAAATCTTGGGACACAACCAAACAAGAATATCTGACACAGAAGAGATACCTGAAGAACAGACTATTTAGAGAGAGGTAGCATAGAAATCAAATAAAGAGTTCTCTCTAAAATAGAAAATGACACAAAGAAGGAACAAAACTCAACCTCAGGCTCACAGTCCTCGCACAACAAATCTAGGAAACACTAACATAGAAGAAATTGGAAGGCACACATCTCAAATCTCTGAAATAATAGCAACTGAAGTAAAGAAAAAAAAAACTGCAGAAGGGTATAGAAGGAGTCAGATTAGAAATAATCTCCCAGGGCTGGCCAAATAGATCAGTGGATTAAAGCACCTGCAAGCAGGCAAAAGGGTCGGGGTTCAATCCCCAGGCCTGCCAGGCAGGCTTTGCCCCCAGGACGCCCTGAGATGGCAATTAAGACTGGATGTGATGCAGTTAGCCTATAATTCCTGCTCTTGGGAAGCTGTAAACAGGTGGATCACTATGAGTCCGATCTAGTAGTGAGACCCTGAGGATCCTGTGGACCCTTCCCTAAAATACAAAATAAAATAAAATAAAAATAAGGAAATAATCTCCCAAGTAAAAAAAAAAAAAAAAAAATTATATTTTTTGTGTGTTTTAGTACAGGGTCTACAGGTTCTCACTACACAGATCAGACTTGTAGTGATCCTCCTGTTTTAGCCTCCCAAGCACTGGGGTTACAGGTACACACCATTAAACCCAGTCTCATTTGTCATCTCGGCACACCCTGGGGGCTGGGCCAGCACTACACACCAGGAATCAAACCCTAACCCCTGTCCTCTGCCTGTGCAGGCACTTTAGTCTGGCTGGCCCAGTCAACATCCTTCTAAATGGAGAAAAATTGAAAGCCATTACTCTAAAACAAGGATGTCCAATATCACCACTCCCCTTCAACACAGTTCTAGAATTATCAATAGCCATTAGACAAGATAGAGACATAAAAAGAATAAGAATAGGTAAGAAAGAATTTAAACTATCATTATTCACAGATGATATGATACTGTATTTGGAAGACCCAAAAAACTCCACCAAGAAACTCCTAGAATTAATAAGCAAATTCAGTAGCATAGCTGGATACAAAGGCTACAGCCAAATAAATAGTATTCCTCTACAAAGATATCAAACTCAGCAGAAAAATTAGAGAAACAATACCCTTCACAATACCATCCAAATAAATGAAAAACTTATGAATTAACCTGACAAAGGAAGTAAAAGATCTACACAAGGAAAATTACAACACCCTGAAAAAAAAGTGATCAAAGACAATTTCAGAAAATATTCCTTGCTCTTGGATAGGAAAACCAATATTGTGAAAAGGACCATACCGCCCAAGTTATTATACAGTTTTAATGCAATATCTATCAAAATACCATCAGGCCAGTGAGATGGCTCAGCTAAAGCACCAGCTTAGGCAAGCTTAGGAAGCCACAGGGGGGCGCTGGGGAGATAACTCCATGGCACAAGTGCCTGCATGGCAAGCACAAGGTCATGAGTTTGAACCTCGGTCCCACAAAAAAAAAAAAAAAAAAAAAAAGGAAATCACAAGGACCTTGGTTCGATCCCCAGCACCACATGTTGTGCCAGCCCGACCCCCAGGGCAGGCTGAGCCAGCCATAACATAAAAAAATAAGTAAAGTTTTTTTTAAAATATCATCAATGTACTTGACAGATCTAAACAAATCACTCCTAATATTTATTTGGAACAAGAGAAGACCTAGAATAGCAAAATCAATATTGGGAAATAAAGGCAAAGCAGAAGGCATTAGAATCCCTGACTCAAAATTTTACTGCCAAGTTACTATAATAAAATCTGCATAGTCTTGGCAAAAAAAAAAAAACAGACCCAAGCATCAGTGGAACAGATTAGCAGATGTAGATACAACGACAAACACACTCAGACATCTTATCTTTGACAAAAGAGTCAAACTGGTTCACTGAAGGAAAGATAGCCTCATTAAGAAATGGTACTGGAAAAAGTAGCTCACTACATGCAAAAAACTAAAACTAGAATCGGGTCTCCCACCATGCGCTAAAATAAAGTCAAAAATTATTAAATATCTAAATATTAAGACAGAAACACTAAATCTACTAGAAGAGAATGTAGATGGAAATCTTGAAGACATGGGGGTAGGCAAACATTTTATGAACAAAATCCAGACTGCAAAGGAAATACTTCAAAGAATCAACAACTGGGATCTCATCTTACTAAGAAGTTTCTGCATGTCAAAAGAAAACACCACTAAAGTAAAAAGACAACCCACAAATTGGGAAAAAATCTTAACCAACAATCACTTAGACAAAAGTTTTTATCTACAATATAAGAAGCATTTTAAAAAATCAGGCTCTCAAAATTCAAAGACCCAATCCAAAAATGGTCATCTGATTTTCATACACACTTCTCAGAGAAAGAAATACAAATGGCATATGCATACATGAAAAAATATTCCACAGCACTGGCCATTCAAGAAATGCAAATTTAAAAAAATTGATATGCCTTCTCACCCCAGAAAGAATAGCTATCATAAAGAAGCCAACCAATAACAAATGTTGGAGATGTTGTATGGAAAAAGGAACCCTCCTCCACTGTTCATGGGAATGAATACTGGCACAAACACTATGGAAATCAGTGTAGACACACTTCAAAAAACTAGAACCTAAATTCCACTCCACCAGCTATTCCCTTTCTGGGTATTTTCCCAAAAGAACTGAAAACATCACATCATAATGATATATGTGCACTCATGTTTATAGCAGCACAATTTTCCACAGCCAAATCTTGGAAACAACATAAATGCCCATCACTTGATGAATGGATGAAAAACATGTGCTATTTTTATACAATGGAGTATTACTCAGCTATAAAGAAAGATAAACTTGAGACATTTATAGGCAAGTAGATGCAACTAGATGCTACACTTATAAGTGAAATAAACCAGACTCACATATGTAAATATCATATTGTCTTCCTAGTGTAAGAACCCAAAAGAATAAATAAAACGTGAAAGTTATAATAGATATAGTAAAACAGAAAGAAACTGAACATAAGGATTAAACAATGAAGATGAAGAAAAAGAGAAAAGATGAAAAAAAAGAAGGTAGAAAATCATGCAAGTATATACACAGGATGGTTGAAATGATTGTACTAACAACTTCCATTCATTTTTTGAAAATAGCAGTTAATATTTATAATTTTCACTTTGACTAACTGTATGCTTATAGCTGTAATCTAAGCAGCCATACTGAAGACAGCAATGCGTAATACAATAACCATGTTTGAAACCTCTCATTTTATTCTTCTAAATGTGTACCATTCCTAATGTCTTATAAATTAATATTATTATATATTCTTTTAAATAAAATTTTTAGGGGGCTGGCCAAATATCTCAGTGGATTAAAGCATCTGCAAGCAGGTGCCAGGGCCAGGGCTTCAACCCCCGGGCCTGCCATGGGGTGCACTGAGACGGCAATTGAGAGTGGGCGTGGTGCTGCAAGCCTGTAATCCCAGCTCTTTTTTTTTTTTGTCTTTTTGAGACAGGGTTTCCCTATGCAGTTCAGGCTGGCCTTGAGCTCACTTTTGTAGCCCAGGCTGGTCTCAAACTCACACCGATTCTCCTGCCTCAGCCTCCCAAGTGCTGGGATTATAGGCGTGCGCCACCACACCCAGTTCTGATTGTAATCCCAGCTCTTGAGAGGCTGTGTACAGGTGGATCACTATGAGTCCAATCTAGTAGTGAGACCCTGAACATCCTGTACACCCTTCCCTAAAATACAAAATAAAATAAAACTTTAAAAATTAAAAAAGACAAGAAAATAATTAAGGCTTATTGAATACAAGCTTTAATATTTAATTGTCTTCTAATCTTGCATACCTATATCTGTTAATCTGAGCAACAGATTTGACAAAAATATAGGTAATATCACAACCATTGTTAATTTGCTACTCTTGTTTTGAAAATCTGTAACATATGTGTTCTTATATGTTACCCTGTTTCTGTCTTTGTTTCTGCTATTTGTATTTGAATTTGTTTTTACCCTTCAAAATAAAATAAGTAAAAAGAAATTCATAACCCCTCAAACAGAATTCTAAAAATAATTTAGGATATCCTAGAAAGAGACAATGAAGCCAACAGTGCCAAAACATCCAAGGAAATGAAAACAATTTAAACAGAAGGGAAAAAGGAAATCTGAAACAGAAAAACAATGCAATAACAGGAATAAGTCAATGCATTTCAGTATAACTTTTGATGTAAATGGTCTCAATTCCATAATTCAAAGAGACAGACTAGTAGAATGGGTCAAGACACAAAATCCAATGATATACTGTACATAAGAAATACATTTAACACAAAAAGAAATTCATAATACATAAATCAAAGGGATGATACAATATTCCATGCAACAAGAAGCACAAAAAAGCAAGGGTCATCATCTTAGTTTCAGATTATTTGGATTTCAAGCCAAATCATTTCAGAATAGGCAAAGACATTTATGACATATTGGTTAAAAGAACAATTCAATGAGAACAAATAACAACTACAAACAGATATGCATGAAACAGCACTG
>PVKN010044149.1:0-10134 GCA_004027915.1 Capromys pilorides
ACTAAAAAGAACAGTGTTCCTTTAGTGTTCATATTGCTTCATAAATTTTGCATGCCTATATCTTGTAATCTAAGCAACTACTTCAAAGATATTAAGCAATATTTCAGCCATTGTTAACTTTTATGATCTGATTTGGAAATTATGTATTATTTCTTTTGCATTATCATCTTCCTTTTAAACTAAATAAAATAGGTAAATAGTTAATAATTACTACAATATGACAGTGTAAGAAAATTTCTACTTGAAGAAAATGAAGATTCTTTATAGAAACCATGCATTACAATTGAGAAGAAAGTTGAATTTTTAATCTTGCTGAATAGTTGTTAGACTATAAAGAGTATTTAGGAAATTGATTTTGGAAGTCAAATTTCTCTTTCCACAAATTCAGTTTGTATAATCTAAAAGATAAAAATGGGAGCACTTGAACAGAATTATTATATAAATGGAGGTGAAATAAAGAAGGAAGCCTAGCTATAAAAAGAAAAAAAAAAAACGTCGAGTTTTAATAGCAGTGTATTTCTGACTTGAGGTTAATGAGCATACTCATTAAAAGGTCAAGGAGATTTAGCACCACAGAACACATAAAGGCCAGTGGTTGACAGACAAGCTGCCCCAGTCTGCTGCTGGTTGACTTACCACAGAGAACTTCCTGAGTGGGGCATAGAAACTAGGGACTTCAGAAAACAGTGAATGGAGGAATAATGTAGTAGTTCATCTTGTTGTTGTTGTTTTTTTTTTTTAATCTATATGAAACAGATGAAGAATATTTAAAAAGTTGAAGTTTTAATTACATGCCAAGATAACAGAAATGGACACTTACATTGAAACAAAACCCCTTATTAAAGGATAAAGTAAATAGATGTTTTTGCAAAAAGGAAGATGAGAAAAAGATGGGGGAAGGAAGAGAATGAGGTGAGAAAGGAGGGAAGAAAGAATGAAGATATGTTATATACAGGCACCGGCTCCCCACAGGGACCATAAGAATTATGATATTTAAACATGTACTGGTACAAATAAAATTTGATAATTTGAGCATTAAAGAGGAGGGTGAATTTCCATCAAAATATTTTTCTTTGAGCACAAAGCAGGCAACATAGCTTAGCCATAACAGTAAAATCATATATGCTAGCAGAGTGCGATCAACACAAACAGCTAATTTTACATGAATGCAGAATGAGAGGCTTCTGTGAAGGGCTTCTAATAAATCAAAGGTTATCCATAGCGGTTACCTGAGTTCAGAGAGGAAGTCACAGACTCAACCCAAGACACGCTATGGCTCCCGCCCATTTCATTTTACCCAAGCTGCACAGTACCGCTCATCTCATGTATCATAAACTGCAAAATTGTGTAACATTCTCCAATAACTCATTAAGACGTTACAAAGTCCCAAACCAGTAAGTAATCTAAATGAGCTACGGAGGTTAACAGCCAGGAGCAGTGCTAAGGCGTCAAAGTTGTCCTCCCATGTTTATATCGAGGTCACTTTGATTCCACTCCATTTCTTTTTAAAACTGTGTGAACTTCAAAACTATACACACATATTTTTCAGTTATAGATTTTTCATCTTGATGATGTCAATTTTTAATAATGTAGAGGAGCTTCTTTATTTAGTTTACAATTCCTCAGGGGAAGTCTTGAGGGCCATTATACTTTAAAGTCATGTATTTGAATCTTGTGCCTCTTCTAGAAATCAACAAATTGATGAAATTCATATTTTTCTCTATTTGCTACTAATTTCTATTCTCCTTAGTTGACAGATATGCCATTGTGTGCATTCTGTGCGCAAAATTCTCAAAGAGGATAAATTAATTTCCTTTTTCGTATAGACTTGAGGTCAATATAATTTACTTCTAGTATCATCAATAAGTATATTTCAGTTCTAGAACTCACATTTGAGGACAATCAGTTGCATTTTTCTCTGTGCCTTTCTAAGTGAAATCTTAAAGCTGTAACTTCTTGACAGCTACAAAATGCTTCTCTGTGAACTACCCAATGCTTTCTTAATTGACAGGTGGTTAAGCATGCGTGTGGGGTGCAGTGTGGTGCTTCATTACACATATATAAAGTTTAATGAGCAAATTAAGGTATACAGCTTCCTCATTATCCCAGGTGCCATGTCTTGGTAGTAAGCTCATTCAAAATCTTCTTTCCTAGCTATCTTGAAAAACATGGTACACTGTTGTTAATAACTGTGTCTTCTGTAGAATAACACATTGAAATTTGTTCCTCCTGTTTCACTATGAATTTGTGGCTTTTACCCCCTCCCTCCTCAACTTTGTTCTCTTTCACCAATCTTGTAGCCCTTTCACTCTCTCTCACAGTGTAAAAATGGGATCACTATCTTTAATTCTTCACATAACTGTAAACATGCACTATGTGTCTTTCTGTGCTCCAGTTATCTCCATATACAAGTGATTTCCAGTATCATCCAAATTGCCACAAGTGACAAGCTTCTTATTTTTATCACTGAACAGAACTCCATTATATATAAAATAAAACCTTGTGTGGCAAGCATAATTTATTCTAGAATCATGCCTATAACCCAAAGAACTCATATACTCATGTACCAACTCATATACCAAATTTGCCTGTAAGAAATAATAAAAAAGCAGACAAATTTTCCATAACACAAAAATATTCTTATAAAATTATTACCATACTGTAATATAATGCAAAATGGAAAAGGCAATGCAAAATATAAAGAAAAAAATAAACTAGCCTGCCTGGACTTTGAAAACTGGCTGGTGTAAGAGAAAAGAGAGAAGAGGCTTGTTTTTCTAGAAAGATAGTGATTCTCATCAAATCACAGCTATCTGTTGATTCAATGGAATCTTTTTCTTTTTGTTCAACTTTAACAATTAACTTACCAATGACTCTTGCCTTTGTCTTCTTTTAAGAATTCACAGATATTAGACTGCAATGTCATTAAATAGATTCCTTCCTTACACTGTTTGTAGCCTTATTGAGGTGGTCCCTTTTTTTTTTTTTTTCTGGAACTGGGGTTCAAACTCATGACCTTGCACTTGCCCAGCAGGCACTTCTGCCTCGGAGCTATCTCCCCAGCCCCTGAGGTGGTTCTTTCTTTAAAAAATCTTAGAGAATTTCCCACACTTCATGGATTTCCCTATTCTTATTTGAATAAGGGATTTCTCTACCTTTTTCTTTCCCACCTCTGCAGAACAGATGTGGTTCATAATCTCTTGCAGTTGGGAGAGTATCACCCACAATGCACCAGCTAGAGAGAAAGAGAAAGAAATATTGGCTTAGTGGGGATCATACAAAGTACCACTTCTACTTCAAGAAATCACTTTTTTATCAAGCTAAAATTTATTAAAACGTTTGCTTGTCTCGCAGAATGCTCACAGAACTAGTTATTTGCATTCCAAGGTTTTACTCTACTTGGGTACAGGGTCTTGATAATATGCTATGTTGCCCCATCAATGAATCACAAAATGATTTATTTAAGCCAGGAGTAATGAAAGTAATTTACTTCATATAAGATGTTAGAAATAGTTGAACAGTAGACATTATCAGAAAAGGGCAAATGTAAAGATTGGTGTGTAATTATATAATACTGGTATACACAACTGAAAATAAATTCCTTTTGAATTTTAAATACCTAATTGTTTTGCAAATAATGAGAGACAATCATCATAATTTTCCATCTGAAGACAATCTTAATCTAATAGAATTGTCAAATATCAGAGGAAAAGAATTCAGTTTTCAACAAATCATTTGGGACAATTGAGGGCCCTGAAATCATTTGAGGTCTTGTTAGTAACAAACTCCAAAATAAAATTTAATTATAGTAAGTAACACTGCAACCTGCATTGATGCACAGATAAAATTTATATTTGAACTTATATAAAAACAATATGCAGATTCTGGCAGGGATGTTCAGTATAATATTCAGAGCAATCAGGACTTATTTACCTAATGGTTAGAGAAAAGGAAGTTAGTTGATCAAGGGATCAAGGATAAGTAGCTCAGTAATGAATAGGATTTTCTGGGACGTATGGCATGCAAAGCTCCCTAATTCCTCACCTTGGGGCAATGAGCTCAGATGATGTCTCCTTTGTGAATCAGGGTTACAGCAAAGACTACACCAATATTCTTGATTCAAGGGCAGCCTCAAAGAAATGAAGGTGGGACATTTCTACAAGAAGATGATTCTATATGTATGCAGAGATTTCATGTTTAGTTTAGATAAAATTCAATGTGAACAAAGCATTTAATTGACACAGGTCAGCTCCCCAGAGATTTCTGGGAATGATTCTAAAAATGTTAGAAGATGTTATATTTTAGAAATAATATGCAAATACAAAATGAAGATATATATATATATATACATATGTATATATACATATGTATGTATATATATACATGAAGAGAAGAAATAAATGTGACTATTGAAAAATTTAAAATAACTAAGTTTCAGTGGAATACACAAAAATTCAGAGATAGTAAAATCATTGCTTTATACTGAACAAAATTTTGAGATTATACTATAAAGCTTTAGGTAATCATTAAAATATTAATAGGAAAATTATTCTGGAAAATATTTCCACCAAATGTGCAAAGGAACTATATCAATGTTAATGAAAATTCTCAAGATAATATGATTAATACGATAATTTTTAAATTTTCAGGCACTTTTATATATGTTTTTTCAGTACTGGGGATCAAACTCAGGAACTTGTGCTTGCCAGGCCAGGGCTTGTGCCGCTGATCTCAGCCACTTTTATAATTATTATACATATATGACGTTCCTTATTTTATTCCATGATCACAGTGGTTATTTTGCTCCTTTTATCGATACCAACTCCCATTTTTGAAGACATTAAAGTAATTTGCCTAAAGGTGGTAAGTTGGTAAGTTCATGAATTCTCCAAACCTGAAGGGAAAAAACCTGAAAATCTGTAACAGAAGAAGAGGGAGAAAGAGGAGAGGGACACCAAGACAGAAGTGGGGAACAGCAAATGAACTGAAAGGTGTAGTTATAAGAATGAAGGTTAGCTTGTTCTATAAGATTTGCAACCAAAAGATTAGGAGAAACACAAGAGAAAGGTTTGCTCACCTACTTGAGCCTTAGGTTTCTGTGCAGAAGGCTTCACTCATGCTATTAGGTACAAATGACAGACGTGCGTGTTCCTCTGGAAAATGCGCACACACAGGCTAATAATTGCTGTAATCAGAGTTTGTACAGGAAATGAATAGGTACAGGACACATAACTCATAGGATTATTTCATAACATTCATTCAAACATTAGAATGCATATGACTGTCGGAGATCTGTCCACACATGAGAGATGCAAAGACTCCAGCTGAGGGCCTGAATCCCATGGACATGCCACCCACGAGCTTGACTGGAGACCTAGAGTCCACGGCAATGTCTCACGCAAGTCTGTGTGAAGGCTCTGCACTGAGAATATCCAAAGGTCAGTGATGGAAGCTAGAGACTCTGTGCCAGCAGGATAAAGGACCTGTGCCAGCTGGCAGAGGGATCTAAACTGGAGCAGAAAGTGATGCTCGAGGTAAGGACCGTAACTCTCCTGAAGAGATCCACAGCCATTCTCAGTGAAAAGTGAGGACCTAATCTCCTCTAATGAGAATAGCTGAGTTTAGGTCAGGAAAACCAGTATGGTAAGCCTTTCAGGGAGACTCAATAGCACCCACCTTCCCCTCCAGTTTTCCTTTTTAAGCTATTGGCAACAATCCTCGGGTGGGCCTTTATACCCAGCACCAAGAGGACTCAGTCGAGCCAGGTATTATAAGCCAATCATTAGTAACCCCACCCCAAAATAAAAATCAATGTCAGTATTTAAAATTATGAAGTCCACAGTTCTGTTAGAGTTCAACGTAAGCAAAAATGTATTAACTTTGCAGGAAAATTAAGATTGTTGGATGTAGCTCAGCTACTCAGCTGCGCAGCATCTGCCTGTAAGTGTGAGGCCCTGAGTTCATCTCCCCATACAAAAAAAAGAAAGAAAATAGAAAATAGAAGACCCCAAAATAAGGTTGCTACTTTTATAACTAATTTTATAGACAACTTGGCGAGCCAGGAACCCAGTTATTCAATCAAGCATGAGCCTGCATGTCTGTGAAGGTAGTTTTTAGATGCATTTATATCTGTACACATTGATGAAATTGATAACCTCTTAATCTAAGTGATACTTATCAAATCAGTTGAAGGCCTTACGAGCCAAAGACCACAGTTCCCTGACAAATATGCAACATTGCTTCTAAACTATTTTCAGAACGGAAATGCAGCAGGGGCTCCTCCGCGGTTTTTCAAACTGTGGGCCTGTACTGAAGGCTTTAGGTTTGTTAGCTCTCACCATGGAGGGATTCCTTAAACTTACCTCGCCATGTGCACATATCCTGTTTGTTATGTTTGTCTGGTAAAGCATAATTAATATGCTAGTCAGTTTATTTTGAAACTAGGAAATTATTGTAAATAATCTGGGTGTTATAATCACAAGTGTCTTTAAAAACAGAAGGCATGTGAGTTAAAAAGAGGCAGGAGGGGCCATGGATATACCTCTGTGCCTGTCTAGCAAGTGTGGGATCTGGAGTTCGAGTACCACTGCCAGGAAAAAAAAAAGGAAGCAAAAGCCCTGCAGACCTATAAAGATGTAATGTTTAAAACAACCAATCTAGGATAAACATATTGTCTCATGAGTGTAAGAACCTAAAAGAGAAATACAATAAAAAAATACACTAGAATAGTACGAAAGGGAAAGACTCTTTTGAAGGGGAAAAAACAACTGGGATGAGGAAAACATTCTAGGAATACAAATCTCTCTCTTGAAGGTAACAAAAACAAGGGTACAGATTTTCCTCTAGGAATTCCAAAAAATAAAAATAAAAAGAACAACACCCTTCCAGACATCTAGGTTGCCCGGTGACACCGTGGCTGAGCTGTTAACTTAGATCATTATAGAACAGTGCTTTTGTGTTGTTACAAGCCACTGGATTTATGGCGATGCCCTGCAATAGGTAATTAACAACGTTACATTGCTACGTCCCTGGGTAAATACAGAGGTGTGTTGCCATACTTCTGAAATACTCTTCCTTAGAAAGTAAGTACAATTTCCAGGTAGTATTTACATTATATATGCTGAAGATTAAGGGCAAGTGAGATAAAATATCTACTGTGTCTTCCATTCCAGTGTCCCTACTAATTTACTGCCAACAATCTAGCTGTGTATGAATTAAATGGAATATGATGTTAAGGTTCCTTCCATCAGGAGAAATGGTCATCTTTTCATATTTTGTATGCTAGTAGATGTCAGTAATTACATTAAGGGCTATTTATCCGTGAACATTAGCGATCTGATCTGATATATTTACACTGCAGTCAGGTAATTACAAAAGCCTTAGCCAGTGACAATAGACAGGGCGGAAGAACATAAAGAAGCTATTATTGATTTTTAAGTACCCATAGAAACCATCCCTGGTATAATAATCACAAGGTTCATCTAATTTTTAGAGACCTCTTATCCTTAAAGGGCTGAGTAATCAGGAAAGAGAGGTTGACTAATCAGTAAAAATTTAAAGCTGTCTAGTCATTTTCATTCTTTACATAAAGCAGAGAGCATATTGCACAGGAGAATTTCAGAATATTAAGCAAACTAAATTTTTTATGTTCAATAGTTAATTTAGATCTTAAATTGTAAAAGTATAGATTAAGTCTGTCTGGCTAGTTGGTACATGCCTATAATCATAACTGTTTAGAAAGATGAGAAAGGAAGATTGCAAGTTTGAGTCCTATCGTAATTTAGCGAGACCATTTACGTAAATGCATATGTACATACATGCATGCATGCATACATACATACAAATATGCACATATGTGGCAAAGAGAAAAGTAGAAGGAACTAAGTAACAGAAAGGGACAGGAATTTTGAAAGCTCACCCTACTGTAATTCATAGATAAAGAGGAACATGGAAAAAGAGGAGGGTGAGAAGTTACTATAAAGAGACTACATAACAATGACTGAAAAGATGCTGACTGAAAGATGCTGCTAATCTAATCTGTGATAATCATGCCAGAGTGAGAGAAAATAAGTAGAGAATCAAAAAATTAACAGAAAACACGGTTCTAGCAGTTATTTACCATTAGTACATATTTGAAACATTAAGTTTAATGAGAGATCAGAATTGGTCTGTCATGGAACAATAATGAATAGAAAATAATTATTTTGGAGGAAAAGATGAAACAGCGTTTCAATAAACTAAACTGAGATATTTTTTTGTAAAATAAAAGTGAAGAAGACATGTTGGTCATGGATATAATCGATGATCATGACTGTCAAATTGCCTAAGTTGAGATCCCTAGAAGTAAAGCACTTTGCTAAGTCTGATGGGCTTGTCTGTGGCGATGTTTCCAGAGATGATTGGCAGGGACACCAGTATATACGGATGACGAGTTCTACCCTGTGTGATGGTGCCAATCAATTTGCTTGAATCGCACATGAAATCTGAAGTGCATTTGAAAGCTCCAGTCTGTTCTAATGAGTGTGCTTGTTACTATGTCACTACTGCCACTGGTGTGAATATATGTAATGGATTAGAGAGAGAATGTTCCACCAGTCCTCACCTGTTCAGAGTGGGGACTTCGGGGAGGTGGTTGGTTACTTGGGGCACTAGAGCTGTCCTGCTGCAGCAGCGGTGGTACCCTGGAACATAACCTCCGTGATGCTCCTCCTACCTCCTTTACTGTGTTCCTGTGTTACCTTGGAATCAGAAGTTTTCTTCCCCAGAACCCTTTCCATCATGGGATCTCCACCTTTGAGTTAGACGACCATGGAGCAAAGTACACTGAAACTAAGCCAAAACTCATCTCTCAGTGTTTAATGTGTGAAAGTTGGTATTGTCCCATCCAGGAGAAAAATACCTGACCGACAACAGACTCTAATTTCTTGTATCTTTGAACACAGAATCCTATCAGCAACTCTCTAAAGAGCTTCTAGGTCTTCAGTCTCAGATTGATATGGTTCTTTGATCCTCCTACTCTTGGGTTTCCAACCTCTTGATTTTAGCAGCTCCTCAAATGTTCAGCCATCCACTATGGCCACCCCCACTGCTCCGGATCTTTTGAGTTCATGTAATAAATCCTCAGTGCCTTCTTTGATTCTACTAATTTAATTTTCTGGAGAATTTTAACCGACAGATAAGGAAGGGAATTTTACTCATGAGAGTGGAATCAAAATGTGTAGCTCAGCCATGTATAAACTGGGTGACACAAGAGTTGAGATGAGATCACTCACATCATAAGCATGAAGAGAAAAGTGTCCTTGAATTGGGCAATTGTGAAGAAATATAAATTGCTCAGTGAAAACCAGAACAGAAGTGAATGAGCAAGAACATAAACTCATATTTGCAGCATTCTAGATAGAGCTCTACGAAATTATTGAGATAAGCCCGGTAGAAAGCAAGAACTACATGATCTTAAACACACATAGGGATATAGAAGGTTGATCTAATATAAAATAATTTGAATGTGGTTGATACAGACTGGAGGAGGTAAGAGATGGAGGCATGGACAGAGGGTCACCAGTCAGTACTAAGTCATAGTGAATAGGACTGAGAAGCTCTAATGTGCTCTTGTGTGTTCAAAAAGACACAGGTAATACTGAATATATATTTCAAAAAGATAAAAAGATTTGCACATATTTTTCCACAAAGAAACGTAAATGTTTGAAGAGATAGTTATCTTTAATTTGGACATTATACAAAGTGTACAAGTAAGGGAACATTGCACATTTTTATATTTAAGTATCAGTTGCAAAATAAATTTACATTGAAACCTAAGCAAAAATTGCTAGGGTACATAAAGTCAAGGACTTTAAAGTGTTTCGGTTTATAATAATATTACAGAAACTTAAAATTTGGATGTAATAAAGAAGCATAGTCCAGCAGAAGAGAGACATGGAGAAAAGTTATGGAAAAAAAGTGGTTGTAGGACTAGGGGGTATATCAGTGGAATAAAAGCTCGCCTGCCAAGCACAAGATGCTGAATTTGATCCCTGTACCATAAAAAAAAGCAAATGTAAGACTACAATATACGCTATGTATTTAGTATAAATGTTTGTCACCCGTCTTTCCTAGGAGCAAGTCTAACCATGGGAA
>PVKN010044150.1:0-10135 GCA_004027915.1 Capromys pilorides
TTTTTTTTTTTTTTTTTTTTTTTTTTTTTTTTTTTTTTTTTTTTTTTTTTTTTTTTTGTCTTGTTTGTCTATTCATGTATAAAACATCAGCTTTGATAGATGTTTTCAGACCATGACACGGAGTTATTTCCTTATAATTCATGCAGTTAAAAAGACGTGATCACAGCTTCACAATCTGAGTTATCTTTGGAAAAGGAAATCCTTAGCCTTCTTTTATTAAAAGTTTATTTTATTTAGAGTATGTTGTTTGCCTAACAAAGCATGAATCTAAATTTTAATGTTTGTATAGCCTTATTTTATTGTAGCCTTTCTCCACAGTTATAATCCTGATCTATTTTTAGCTCTTAACCTAATGCTCTGAGCACACGTGCCAAAAATAGTCATTGTAATTCCACGCCATGCTCTCCTACTTCATTAACATCTCTTTAATTTTGTCATAGAAGGAAGTAGCACACCTTATCTATGTTAGATGAATGAACAGCTCTTGATTGATTTCTGGGCATGTGCTGACTCCATTGAGAATGTTGCACAGCTTAATCAAAAAAGATCTTTTTGTCTACCCTAAATATGCTGAACATTGGCAGACTAAGTGTAGCTTGGGAAGAAAATATTATACAATGAAGGGGAATGGGAACAAAATCTGCAAGTGACAGAACAGAAGTTGCTGCCTTTGGTGTGGGGCTTTTGTCTGTTTATTTGCTTCTCTTCATTAGGAAGAGGGGTGTGATCATGCACCCTAAGAAATTCTATGAAGGTTCTTTAAAGAGAAATCAGAATTTGGGGACAAATTCTCAGTTCATTTGGAAAGCTCAGTTCAGTTGAGTTGAGTAGAGAGATTTCACAAATGATGTCTGTGATAATAGAACCAGTGGGCTTACTGCACCAAAGAAGAGACAAGGGGGAGGAGACTGCACACAGGAGAATTCAGTGACAGTGAGACTTGAATTGAAGGCAAATGCAGGACAGGTTGGCACTGCGCTGGCTAGCTGGTGGCGTGAGCTGTCCTGATTGTCTTTCTTTAGAACTTAGGAGTGTATAGTGTGCAGTGGATGCCTGGGGATGTGGAGCCCAGGAATGGACACTATAACAAAATAGGCAATGTTGAAAAATGTGGGAGACACTTGATTAGCTGAATGTAATTCTCAATACTAGCAATGATCCAGACATGAGTTAATTTATAGAGTTGCTTTAAGGAACCAATCTCCATTATGGTTCCTTTCATTTTCTTTTATTTTTTCTTTTTTATTTCAAAAGAAATAGAATACATCACAAGAATAAATCCAGGTAATAAATGGGGTGTATAGAATAAACAGTGAGCTGTTCTTTATACTGCCATCCTCATTACATTGCCTTCCCCAGAGGTAACCAGTGCTACCAGTTGGATGTGTAATGTTTCCAGAGAGAACCACTGGGGCGAGCTCTTTCCTCAGGAGCACATGCAGACCTGCGCGTCCTGTGCGGTGCTCCATGCTGCGCGCCCAGCTGTGTCTCAGGAGCGCCTGTCCCCATTGTGCATACTACGTACATATGTATCACCATTGCACATTAGCTGTCTGCTGCCTCTTCTTCTTGGGATGAATTCTGTGCTAGACAACCCTTGGCTAAGCTCAGCACTGACAAGACAAAGGCAAGTGAAGCCACTGAGTGTCACCCTTGAATATTTCCATTCCGGTGACGACTAAGACCTGATGGCTCATGCTGCTTATATGTCAAGTTGGATCATAGTCAGGGTCACATTTTTATATTCTGATGCCTTCCACTACTCATATGTATTTTCATCCTGAAAGAGAGTCTGTCTCCTCTTTTCTCATTGCCATGGAGCACCTGTGGGAGAGTTAGACCTCGAGTGTGTGCAGGAGGGAGGCTAAGGAAGAGGCAAAGCGCTAAGCCGATACTCCCACCTCTTACATAGATTCGGACTCCAGTAACATTTTTGAGTAGACAGGGTTCTCTGAGCATTGTGTTTGCTGCCTGGACATGCAGTGCTTATTTTAATCATCCAATCATTTATAGAGTTGGTTTTATTTCCATCTTCATAGGGAAAACTGAGACCTAGAGAATCATATGCTTAGTAAAGTCACAGTTAGATATTAACAAAATTCAATTTGAACTAAATTTCTTCTACGTTCCAAGCATGCGGCCCACCCTGTGGACACATCCTAGTAGTCATCAGTGTGACTTTTATTCTTTCTCTGGCTATTAAAATGAGTACTTTAGGGCTGGGGAGATAACACAGCAGTTTAAGTACCTGCCTAGCAAGCAGGTTCAATCTGTGATATCAAAAACTGTGCTGGCTGCATGCAGAGCCAGACACTGAAACTGAGCGTGGTGGCGCATGACTGTAATCCCAGTGCTAAGGAGGCGGAGACAGGAGGATCCCTGCAAGTCTGAGCTATGTAGTGAACTACCAGAAAAATAAATAAATAAATGGAAGGAAGAGAGTACTCTCACACTCTAAAAAGTGTTTCTTTTGTTTTTATTTTCCCCATTTTCCGCTAGAAGAAAGGAAGAATGGGAGAAAGAAGGGAGGAAGAGAGAGAGAGAGAGAGATCCATGATTTTTGTTTTCTCTTCCAGGACTGGGAAAAATGTGAGAAAGGAGTAGGTGACTCTCTGGAGAAGCTTAAAAATTTTAAAAAGAAGCTTTCTCAGCCTCTGCCAGATCACCATGAGGAGCTCCATGCAGAGCAAATGAGGTGCAAGGTAAGGGACAGAGTGGTGGCATCCTCATCACCTACCCAGGGGCCTCTCCTGGGACAGTGATCCAGCGATCCCCCATGGCTGTCTACTGGTGGACACAGGACCCAAGGGGAATCCATGAGGCTGGACAGCTTCTCGGTGAAGCTTGCTTTGCTGATTCATTAAAGTTGATAAAATTATCGTCTAATTTATGGATCACCCAGGTGGGTCACCCCAGTGGGTCGTTTAATTTTCATTTAAATGATTTTTTTTTTATGGGGGTCTACAGGGTGTTCAGGGTCTCACTACTAGATCAGACTTGTAGCAATTCACCTGTTTACAGTCTCCCAAGAGCTGGGGTTACAGGCATGCCCCACCATGCCCAGTCTCTTTAAATGAAAATTTTAAACACAATTTAAAAGCTTAGTCAAGAGAAATAAAAACATGGACACTAGGAGTTATTCTGTCAGAAGGGTCTCATTTACAAAGAACAAGAATTGGCAGATCTTACCTGTGGTAGCCCTTGGAGGGGCATGTCCTACCCTTAGCTTGAGCTGCAAAGAAAGCAGAAATAATAGCTGATCTCAGTTCACACATGGTGTCACCAAATCCTTAAATTACTGAGGACTCCAGCTATTTGAAGATTATAATCAATATGTCAGGCCTACTTGGAAGCAAATCAGTGCTAACACTGACCACTCCCTGCCGTCTGAGGTCAGCATGCCCAGAGTGATTCAGTAGCTGTAGGATTCATCGTGTTCACACCTGTGCAGCCAAATAGAGACCTGTCCAGCAGTCAAGAGGGTGAAGTATCTTTATAAATGGTTTCCTTTCAGCCTGTAGTCTTTGTAGTCCCTAATCATGTACAAGTTACTACTCTAGGGTAATTCTGGTTAGAATTCATTGTCTACTTAAATGACGTGGACTCTAACCAGAAGTTTGCGTCACTTTGTCTAAGAAGTTGTAAGTATTTAAAAGAGATGCATTGTTAGCAAAAGTCTAGTAAGCTTGAAAAATACAGATGTAAGAATTTTTCCTTCAGTACTAAAATTCAAAGATAATATTAGAAACTTGAAAAAAAAAAACAGGAAAATGTAAAAAGATATACCATATATTGTGATGGTGAAGGAAATTTGTTCTGAAGTATTATGTTAAGGTGTATTCAAGAATTGGGAAGGTTAAACAGTTTGTTTTAGCCTATATTTGTAAATTTAGAAGAAAAAAAATGTGAAAAACAGGATGGGGGATTTATTAGTCCCTCTCTTTGTGCCAGTAACTATACCAGTGTCATCCGTGTGTGGCATTCACACACGCTCACAAATACTTTCTGTTATGTTTCTTTTGCAGAGAAAACTAGAATTTCTAGCAGTTTAAGAGTTTAACTCTTTTCAGAATCAGCAATTGTCTATATTTTAACCATTCCCATTCACCGAGGAAGCGGTCTGAATCTGTTGGTTTCTGGTTATACAGTTTTTGCGTTTCTCAAATCCATACATCAAAATTGATCTTTCACAGAATTTAGTACAATAATAAGAAAATTTCTACATTGGTATAACAACTTCCCATCTCTAAAAGAATAAACAGAAATGTCGCATATTTATTCCACCTAGATGGTTTGGTGGCTTAGCCAGACACTGTAACCATGGGACCTCATGTCCCAGAGTTCTTGACAATTACCCTGTTTCTTAATTTGTAGATTAAAAGAAGGCATTTCCATCTAGGTCTCAGCCACTCTTCCCAAACCACTCTTATCAGCAAAACAAAGTAATTACCCAGGAAAATCAGGCAAAAGCCTTGTTTGCCTAAATTGCCTGGAAAGTTAGCCGCAAACAGTGCCGTTAATTACTTTTGCCTTTAGAAATTTGTCTCCTGGGTGAAGAGAAAAAAGGAGATAGACTAAACTCTGAAATTCTCTATTCATAGGTTAAATTAGCTGGAATCTAAAAACAACAGTTGGCAGAGAATGAGGGTTACACAAATTGCAAAACTGGTCAAAGCATTGTGAAAACGAATGTTGATTCATTTGATTATCGTTAAAGGTGTTTTTATTCACCTCATTCCCCACACAAAAACTTTTTTCAGTAACTTAAATCTCTGATGGTGCAGAAAACGTGCTCAGCCCATTACTTTAAGTTTAGTAGTAACTACTAAATTTCCACTATCACATTATATGGATATTTCACCAAATCTAGCAACTCAGTATTTAAACTGATAGTTAAATTTAGGAGCTTTTTCTTTAAAATGTTCATTCCTGATATTAGTGACTAAACAAAAAGAAAAGATACTTCTAAGGGTACTTCAAAGTAAAGAATATGAGTGCAGCAATGAAACCTTAATTTAGGGAAAATCGTCCAAAAGATCGGCAAGATGATAAATACATGGCAGGGGGATTCTGTAAGCAGCCCTGCTGATTCTAGTAGAAGAATCTACCACCTATCAGATTAGAGTGGATCACAAACCCACGGGCTTAATAAAGTGAGTTCAGACAGTGGGTGGAAAGGGAATTGCATCCATGGGGAATTTCAAACACCCGGATGAAACTGTGGACAGTCTGTGTGCATGGAGACTCAGGATAGTTTCTATTTGCATGTAGGAATTAGAAAACGCAGTTGGGAGCTGGACAGAGGACCTGGCAGGGCTGACGGTGCTGAGGGGCACGCTCGCTGCCTACATCAGTGCCGAGGACATCTCCATTCTGAATGAACGCATAGAGCTTCTGCAGAGGCAGTGGGAAGAGCTGTGCCACCAGGTAAGAAGTTCCGAGCCAGAAATGCTCATCAGGATGAAACTGGGAGGTGACTGACTGCGCGTCAACTGGCTTCGCCCACATCTAGTGCACCTATAACTCATGCTTCCTTTCTGGGCAAAGAAGGAACGCTGGGGTTATGGCCAGGGTATTTCAGGTTAAGACACTTGTATCTTAACATTATATATTGTATGCACCCACACTGGATTCTCCTTCTTTTTCTTTCAGTGACTGGCATAATAATTCTAAGAGGAGGCGTAACAATATGTCTCACAGTGTGGGCTTTTTGCTAAGTAGATATTGGTGGTATTTCCTATGAACATGCTTAAAAAACATTGCTTGATTTAAACTTTTAACTTAATTAGCTTTGTACATGGAAAAAAAATATTTGATTTACCACGTGTGTTTCCTAGTCATTCCCAGACGTACAGCATTGTTAGTCATACTTTACTGATTTATTACCTTTCTGTATGTGCAGTGACTTAGAGGAAGCCCTATGTCAGACTTTGAGCATTCTGAAGTTTCTGAGAAACAGATTATGTACCCATTCCTTTGGGGGAATGACTTAAGAAAAACAAAATCCTTATAACGGTGTTTGAATGCATTAGCCTTAATCTTTGCAGTGTTTTGACCAGTTTTGCAATTTATGTAACTTTTGTTCCCTTTCAGCTATCAATTTTAGATTTCAGATACTTTAGTGCACAAAGAGAATTTCATAGCATTTTTCCCCCTCTTTTTGTCTCTTCACATGGGAGACAAATTTCCCAAAGCAAACATGAAAGGGAAGTATTGATGGAAAGGCACTAAGAAGGCTTGTTAGGCAAAAGGAAATTACCGGGTAGGGATAAATAGTGTACAGTGAAAACAGAACCATATAGTCGGTTTTTTTTTTAATTTCAGAAAGCAAGGGCCTGATCATGATGTACAAGTGGAAGATACTTAGTGGGTGCATGTAGCTACAAATTGTCACAGCATTGTTCCTTAGCCTTGCGAGCATCCAGCTTTCCTAATTTGGAGAAAAGTTTAGTACTCCTTGCTATCGTAATAATTTTCAGCATCTCAGCTAGAATGAAGTTAGGCAGAATCCTTATCTGCAGCTAATTTGTATCTACAAAGGCTTCAGAACATTGCCCTTTTCCTTGTCAAACCTGAACAACCATCCTTACTCAAGACCTTTCCTACCTACCTGGGTCAGCAACCTCACCCCTTGGGATTTCCTAAAAGATTTTCCTTCACATCTCACCACCTCTTGCTTTTTTTTGGTCTTTTTTGAGACAGGGTCTCACTACACAGCTTGGCTGGTCTTGAGCTCACGTTGTAGCCCAAGCTGGTCTTGAACTGTAAACGATCCTTCTGTCTCAGCCTCCTGAGTGCTGGGATTCCAGGCATACATCACCACATCTGGCTTCACTCCTTGCTTTTGAAATGCTATGCTTCTAATATTTTCTTGAGCTTGACAATTCCCAGCTCCTTTTCAGTCTGTGCCATCATGTAGCATGGTGTTACTATTTTTCAAATGTTTGTGATTGTGATCTGATTCTAGGAGTATGAGTCCATTCAGATACAAAGACCATTGCTTTGTATGTCCAGTGCCTAGAACAGCTAAGTGTTCATTATGTGCTGTTAATAATTAAACCAAGGCATCAGTTTTATGTCTTTATAATGATGTACCTCTATGAATAAAACAGTAACAACACTTTTTAGTATTTTGGAGGTTAAGAAGATTATGATTATTAAATATTCTTTAATCAGAAAAACTGCTGATACATGACAGTGTCATGAAAGAATTTTTTTTTTTTAAACTAGGAATCAAACTCAGGACCCTGCGCTTGTCAGGCAGGCATTGTGGCACTCAGCTGTATCCCTTGCTCATGAAGATGTTCTTATTGCTAATTCTTAAACATATTTATGTTATAAGGTTGCCCAGTAAAATTAGGCACATCTAGGCAGTGGTCTGTTTGAAAGCACATTTTGGAAAGTACTATTGGTTATATAATACATTGCAAAGAACTAATGCCTCACATCTATGAGTAAACTAAACGTGAAGAGGAAGCTGATGAAATATATAGTGTTTCTCGAATTTTTCTATAAAAATTCATGTCTTCAAGAAAGTCGCTAAGGCACATGCTATTTCATACTCATTCTCATACTATTTCAGTGTATACTAAATTATTTAAACCAGTGAGAGTTTAGCTCTTGGTTTGACTGAAGTACTAGGGTATGATTCTTAAGGAGGGCTGCAGATAAGCATCTGGCTTTGGAGCTGCTTCTGGTGGACTTGTGTCGAGTGTGAAACCACAACAGGAAGTGAACCTGCACCCACGTCTCACTGTAAAAGTTAAAAACTGTAGTTGAACACAGCGGTATCCTGCTAAGGAACAAGTAGCCCGTTCTGTTCCTCCCAAAGCGGTTGGTAAGAAGTCGGAGTGGCTGGAACTCCAGTGAGAACAAGGCAGGTGAGCTCTAAGTCAGTGTGTGTCCCCAGGGCAAAGGAAATACATCTAAGGATCGTGTTTTCAGGTAAACTCTGAGAAGGCCCTTCGTGCCTGGGTACAGCCATGGGTTATGCTTGCTTCTATTGTCTTGTTTATCAAACTGTGTATAATTCTATTTGAAATATGAACATATAACATCTCTGTAATTGCTTGTCATTTGGGGCCGTTTTTTAAAGTGTCTCAGTGAAAATACTTGACGTATGAAAGGATGTGTTTCCTGTGCAGCTGTCTCAGACTTTGCAGGCTGTGCAGCAAATTGGTGCCCTTCAGAGAGTATAAGTATGGGCTGAGCCTGGTGTGGGACTCAAGGGTTCTGACTGAATTTAAAGAAAGGGATAGGTACATAGGTGTGCAGCATAAATATTAGATATATAAACAATATATCTTCTTTATTATTTCTCTTTTTTTGAAGAGCTTATGGTCTGGCTTTGCACCTAGAGCCTGTGGCCTACCTGTATCTTCTTTTAGTTATATCTGAACAGCAAACGAGTAAGAGCAAAACTTTCTCAGTGAGTGTTAAGGAGTACACATATATTTTCAAGTTACTTCCTGGAGATGCCAGGAAGTGCCAAGGAGGAAAAATGATCATAATGGTAATATTACAGTCAACAGCCACACAGGCTCCTCTTCACTGTGGAGCAGCCTCTGGCTTCAGTGCTTTTCTTGTGTGTGTGTCATTCTGTCAGCCAGCTCTATCCTAGTATAGAGGACAAGGCTTGGCACATGGAAGAACGTCGTTTACTAAAAGCAATAAACATTTGTGTCATGAGTTTTGGGAAGACCATAAGATTAGTGTACAAGCAAAGTGCTGAAGGCTTAGGGAAGATGACCAGCCTCACCTTGGTCCTCCCATCAGGAAGTGACCGAGATTGGCTTGAAATCTCAGCTACATCATGAGATCTGATCCTGATGCTACATCGCAACCTGTATACAGAGCTTGAGCTTTGCCAGGCTGCTCTCACTGGCCGTAGACAGGGTCCTCCAGTTTCTCTTTCTCCTTGGCTCTGGAGTAAGGATAATAATGTCTACCTCTCACATTAATGCACAATATGTTGTATTACATAATCCTCCTCTCTGCAAATGTTGGTGAGAGTTGCCCTAGCATTGATTCTTGCGTTCTGCCCAACATTTGGGTAAAACTGCTCAAAGCCTTACAAATTCAGCCTAAGTCTAAGAGTGGCTGTTTCTAACTTGTTTTTAGAAAACAGCTACCAGTATGCAAATACAATTTCCTCTTACAGTGTCCACTGAGCAGGAATTTTGACTATAGTAAGAGTCCTGATACTAGCACTATGTGATTACAAACAAATATCCATATCCACCAACAGTTCCCAATCTTAGCATTCCAGCAAATCAGAGTCACTCTTCTCTGAGTCAGAGAGACAAGGGGTGTAATCCATCCTGCTCTTCACCCCCCTCCCCCGGGCAGTTTACAGTACAGGAAATGTGTGTACAGTACTTTTAAACCTTCTTTTTCTTAACTTTCTCTCTTCTTATCAGTCCCTATGCCTGAGTGCATTTATTGCCCTTAGATTAGTCTGTATTATTTTGCCTCAAAGAAAATTTCATGCTAAGCTTAATTGTATTAATGAGACTTAACTCACTCATCAGTGAAACCTAATCCATTGAATTTTTTATTTTAAAGGATTATAATTATCTCAGTATAAATTTTAAAAATGATGGAATTTCCTAAACTGTAGTAGATTATGGGTCTCACTATATGGACAGCTCAAATTTCTAAAGCTGATCATTAGAAGATAGAATCTTGGCTAATTCTAAACTGTTCTCTCAGATATAATAGAATCATGAACATTGAGGATTGTATGGGACTGTAAATATTATTTGCCTAATTACTATCAGAGCCAACCCTATGCAGAATTAATAGCCAGGAAATATATAGCACTTCTGAAATATCTTCATTTTCATCTAAAACAAAGGAAGTTCATTTAAAATACACAAAAAGTAAATGAGTTGACAGGTTAAGCAATATATGTTTTAAAGTAAAATGTGGCAAATTATCGATAATCTTAGAGTCTAGGCATATGCTCTTGTTGTTTAGCATACATTTCTTTCCATTTCTATTTGTTTTGAAATTTTTCATTATAAAATATTATGAGGGAAGAGGAAGTCTAGAGGTGGGTGTTAATGCTGTGGATGCAGTGGTGGGAGGTAGTGTTGAGAAGTCGGCATGCAAGGTCATCTCCAAACCTTCTTAT
>PVKN010044151.1:0-10133 GCA_004027915.1 Capromys pilorides
TTGCACAAAGAGGAAGTAGCTGTATATATAATCCAATAGTCCATAACAGCAGTGGATTATCAGGTCATCTGCAAATATAGCAGGCTGTTGACTTGATCCTTTTACAATTCAGAATACTAATATGGCTTTCCTTTTTATACCTCATGCTTAGACTTTTCTACTGGTTGTTTAAGACCAAAATAAAGCAAGACCTAGTTACAAAAAATATGTAACGTTTGTATCTAACAAGATCAGTCAGGTCTCCTCAGGGTTTACCCTGAAACCATGTACTGTGTCAGCCATTTGGATGAATCACAATCATTGCTTGGCCATTTTGCTCTCTGTGTAACTTAGTTACTTTTGTGGAAGAGACAAAATAACTAACATCCAAAGTTAAAGGCAGAAATGTATATTTAATCTAACTTTTTATAGAGGTTTCAGTCCATAATCAGCTGCCTCCAAGGCAGCGTGCCATGACAGGATGGCATTGCAGAGGAGAACCAGTCCATGGTTAGGCAGGCAGGAGGCAGGAAGCAGCAGAAGGAGGTTGGTTACTTTTTGTCCTATTATATTCCATTGAAACTCCAAGCTTATTGAATCCTACCACCCACACCCAGGGTGCAGCTTCCCTTAATTCATTCAGAACTATGATAAACCAATGTAGTAGCATATACCCTTAACCCCAGTATCACATACCCTAATCCCGCATGACACACACATGATGTAGCCCATTCCAAAAAATCTCACCTACAAGTGCATGAGGCTTTCAGGAGACATCTAGATATAAATCAAAACACAAAATACGCATAGATTTAAAGAGGTTGAAAAATATGCATTTTTCATAAACATTTTTTTTTTCTTTTTCCAGGGTCATGTTATGTACTTCAGAGAGGCCTGGACTCACCATGTAGCCCATCCTGGCCTTGAACTCATAGCAGGCCTCCTACATCAGGCTCTCAAATGCTGAAATTAGAGGCGTGCACCACCATGCCCAGAATTCCCTTTTGTTGTTACGTTTTTGTTAGTAACATTATCTTTTTTGGGGGGTATTGGAAATTGAAACCAGGACTTTACACTTGCCAGGTAGTTTGTAGTATTCTTTTGATAACATAAAAAGTTACAAACTCAAAGCCAATCTGATTCATTTTCATTACCCTGATTTAAAAATGGAAAGATTTTGAAATGTTACTTTACTCTGAAATATCTTCTGGATCATTTTTTATTTGTAAAAAACATACTTTTTTTTTTTTTTTTTGTATTTTGTGCAGAGTCTCACTACGCAGCTCAGTCTCATAGTGTTCGCCCTGTTTTCAGCTTCCCCAGTGCTGGAATTGCAGGGGTGTACCTCCTTGCCTAGAATTGGTTGCCTGCTCAGCATGACTGGGGGCTGGGCTGGCATAGTATATGGTGCCAGGGATCAGACTGGCCCCTGTGCTTGCTAAGCAAGTTCAAAATACATTATTTTTAGTCTAATAATAATAAATTTTTAATGTTTTTCAAAGACACCTCAAGAAAAATTCCTGTTCTTTGTTTAAGCTTCAAATAAAGCTAATTGTATCTCAAATATATTTTCACTACTGCAACAATTGCCCAGTTTTATGGAACAGAGAAACACAACTTTCCTCTTTTATGTCAGAACACTTAGAAAGTTCCTCTCATGGATGCTATGAAGTTAAAGGTGGTAAAATAATTCTCTGAACATTTCAAGATCTATTCTTCAATCAGATTGGTTCCTTTTACATTGTCTGTTGTCACAAAAGTCCATTCATTGTATTCAATATCAACATAAATTCTCACCAAAGGAACAGCTGTGCTTGTTTAAGAATATATTTTGAATTATAAATTGTTCTTTTTTTTTTTTTATTTGGTCACATCCACCCACGCTGTCTAGGTATATATTATGTAATCTGGGCAATTTTTGTTAGTAGGCGAAAGACAATCTAATGTGCTATCCTTTACTGATTTATCTATTACACATTCAGCACTTGCAAACAGTGTGATACGTGATCATGCACAGCACACTGCTATTTGTTGAGCATCTATGGCCACTGGCTGATGTGGCATTGAATATAATGTTATGTCATTGTTCCCTGCCTTTTTGCCCTTATACTATATGACTCAACCTGTCAAGCCATTTATCATGGACATGTAACACCTATTTAGTCTGCCTGAGATTGATTTGTTGTGAAGTTGTTGGCAATAATATGTTTGAGACACTCAATTCAAATACAGACAGCCTTACGTAAGGATTTTAAATCGAGTCAGTACACTGTAATTCTGTGTTTAGGAAATGGGATAAAACCACTTTTTAAAAGTGAGAAAGTATCAGTTGGATTTGTAATGTCCTCTGTTAGACATAAGTACTGTATTAAGAACTTTACCATATACCGGGGTTCATATTGTTTGAAAAGTTTTTTTTTCTTTTTTTCTGAATCTTATAGAAAAATACCAGTGTTAGTAAATTGATGTGATTTCAAAATCCCCAACCTTTCTATTCCCCTCTGGATCAAAACATTTTTCCAAGCATACTTCTTTATTTTGCCCTGTCCTTTAAAACATATTTATATTTTTTACCTTTGGTTAGCAAGGGCTATTTGTCAGTCTTCTTTGCTCTCCCACCCCTTCCTACAGTCCTTTGTATTCCTGGAAATTAAAAGCCGATATTCCATTCTTTTCTAGATCTGCAAGCCTGCCAATCTTTTTTCATAAAACCATCAAATATCTACCAGTTAATCTGACGAAGTGATTCATACTAAACTGTTAATGAGAAGTGACTGACCAATAGGCATGGCCATTATTTTTAAGTTATACTGCTAATGTGTCTATGATGCTTAACAGGCAATACATGCAACTAGATTTGAAATTTAGAATTTTCTAAAGTCATAGACTTATGCCCTATACATGAAACTTTTGATAGCAGGAGGCTTTAAAAGCCCTCTAACTCTTCAGCAGTCATAAATAGACATAGGCAAAACCCTAGGGATGTTTTTAACAGAACTGTAGTAAATAATCTAGCATTACAAGTTCAGTCTATCCTGCACTTATCAGACAAAAAGCAGAGCCTGCTGCTGAGAGGTATTAGAATCTGTGGTGTCTTAAACAACAGACTTGAATTTCACTGTCTCAATCCCTCCTTCTGTAGATAGAAGGGTGAAGAGGGAGGATGGAGTGATCAAGGGGGTAGCTGCTTTGTGTAGTTGCTTTTGTTTATTTTCTGACTGACCTGGCACAGCATAGGTGGAGGCAATGCATGTTTCCTGACATTGGGCCAGTGATGTATGGCCTGACCTTCAAAATGAGGACCATCTTCTCTGTGGGTGAGAGTATAGCCGTGCAAATGCTTTTATCCATATTGCTCGGCAGTCTGCAACCAGTTCCAACCAAAAGTACCCACCCCGCTGAGTTCTCTGAAGCTTGTGTATTGGTTTTAGTTTGAACATTTTGGCAAATTAAGGGCTGAGTGAAACCATAAAATTGATTTTATTTACAACAAAGCCTTGTGGCTTTGTCACATTTCTTTCAGTCTCAGAGGTTGTGTCTGTAGGTGGTTTATCTAACTTTATATTGAATTTGCATCCATTTCAGGATAATGCTTCCCCTGGGTTTCCTCTTAATTGATAATGGGCATGGTCTGCTTTCTTTTCAGTTTTTGCTTCTCTTTGGTCCGGTGAACATCTCTCTTCTATCTTTCTGATTCAGTAGCAACAGCCACAGATCACATATTTGGTATCTAATCTCAGCTGTTAAGGTGATTGCTGAATCTTCTTCAAATGCTACAAAGAACAGGTGACATAGAAGTACACATTTTATAAGGTGACATGCAGTATTGTAAAAAACATCTGGGTATATTTTCTTACTGAAAGTGCTATTGTCATAAGTGTGGGGCATTGTAGGGGCACTAAAGAATCAATTCATTTCTAAATAAACGAGAATTGTGGGAAGAAAAATGCTCTGCATGACTAAAGATGTGGATTTTAAGCACTATATTTGAAGAAACTTGTATGGCAGGTTGCTTATTTCTTTATAACCTCCCTTTTTATGTTTAAAATGAGAAGCTTGCTGTAGATCAATGGTTCTCAACCTTGGCTGCACATTAAAATCATCTGGAGACCTTTTCAAATATACCAGCAAGCAGCCCCCATCATGGATGAATTATAAAAGGAATCTCTATAGGGCATATTTGAAAAGCTTCCCAGGTTATTTTAATGTGCAGCCAAGGTTACTAATGGATTAGGTGATTTCTAAATTATTTTGCAGCTTTTAAGATTGTATAATTCTAAACAGTTAGCAAAGCTCTTGGTTGATGTATTTTCCACCTTTGGAGTTAAAAGTTTAATTGTTAATGGAATTAGATATATATTTTTAATCAGTGCAAGCAGTTTTCAAAGGAATGGTTCAAAGCAAAGGTATTTCATAGAGTATCTTTGTGCAGCAGGACAGGTGCAGGTTGATCCTCACTCCAGGTAATACGGAACACAATACAGGATGGAGAAGCAAGCTCGATATTAGCAATAAGCACACTCTGGTGACACCTACCCCCACTTAAATCTACTGAGCTTTGACTTAGAGACACTGTCTAATGCCTTTGGAAGTCAATTTCTAACTCTTAGCTAAATGATAAAGGTGGACAAATGAAACTTCTTGAAATTATCATAAAATGAATGGTTCAAGTTTTTCTCTACTTGGTTCAACAGTTCTGCTGCGGAAGTAATTAAAGAGAGATGTTAAGGTTGGATGGATTGTATTTTGTGCCTGAGTTTTCCTTAAAACGAGTTAGAATTGTAAGGGAGCCACCTAGTGGGCATGCATATAGGCCTGTGGCCACTGCAGTTTGCTTGTGAGCTTTATCAATAGGAATTTAATTGGATATGTACTTATGTACATATATCTACTTTAAATGTATATGTTTATAGATTAAATTATATTTACAAAGATATTAAATAGCAATGGGCTTTATTTAATGTTTCATTTCATTTTTCTTCAAATGATTTGTCATTTGATAAATTATAATTTCAAATTCATGTTTTTGTTACTCCTTTTACAAAACCTAGATGCAAAAGTAAATAAGACATTTCATCATAAAATAAAATATGTAATCCCTTTGGAAGGACATAAACATATTATATAATACTTTCTAATTTTTCTTGGATTTAAATGTGACAGGAATGTAGAATTCTGAAAATAGTTTATGTAGAGAGTGCAGATATAGTAGGAAGGAATCAGTCTAAAAAGCATTGCCATTTTTATTTGTGCGGAAGTTGCTAACAATCCTTATCAAAAACATTAAGATGATTCGAGCCATGTCAAAGTACACATCATTTTGCTCAAATTTGAAATAATGTACTCCTGCTTTTCTGCATGTTACTTTTATGTTATAATGTTAAATCAGACACCTCAGTAATATTTGTCTAATATAAATTGAGAGAAAAATGTGTATACATAGCAAAACACCCAAGATATTAATATTTTAGGCCCATATTTTAATTGCATTACCACAAGACAAATTTCTAAAGCTTGGCATTTGAAATTGATTTGACAAGTTTCTTTCCTAATCTACATTGTATCGGTACTTACGCTGGGTCATTCTTTCTGTTGTACTCTTGAGAATATCATCCATTTCTACCATTCATTCCTGACTCTGTTGTTCAAGTAAGTTCCAGGCTTTCTTGCTCTGACCTCCCCCCACCTCCATCTCATCCAGCCCCCAATTGCAAATTTCTTCTATCTTCCTTACTGGATCCAGGATTCTAAATGACTGCTGTGCACTTACTTTTTGGAATTCTTCCAGCACATCAATATGCCCAAATTAAATTTGTTCTCTCTGAAATGCTTGTGTATTGAATATCCCAATTAAATATTTTTACTGTTCTCTCAAGAAAATACAAAGATTTGAGTCTTCTTTAATATTCCTTCTGCCTAATCTCCATCTTCACTTCCCATTGGTTCTAGTATAAAAGTATATCTGACATTATGCATTCAGGACATTCTTCAAAATGGAGATTATGAGGTCAGGTGGAAGGCAAATGGCCTGTAAAATGATCAAGATCGCCATCCTCTATTGCTGTGTATGCTTCCAGGATACTCTGCTCCTTTTGAGTTTGGGTAAGACAGTGAATAAGAGGGAAGCCACTGGTTTGACATGGTAGCTTCATACAGCAAAAGTGGAAGGAATTGCACATGTACAATTAAGGTCCTAAATTAGCTGATTTAGAACTAATCAAAAGGGTAGTTGTCCTGGACTTGTACAATTTAATTAGGAGAAAGATGCGAAAATTAGAATGAGGCCCTTTCAGAAGAGTGCATTTCTTCCTTGGTAAAAGTTTCTCTCACAAAGTAAGCAGCTATGCTATGAGAAAGGCTCTAGGATGGCGACATGGCCATGAATTTTAAGTGACCTCTAGGATCTAAGAGTGGCTTCTGGTTGAAAATCAGGAAGAAAGTGTAAACCCACTATTACAATGAAAACAATCATGCAGTGAACCATTGAAGCTGGAGAAAAGACAAGCTCCACCAAAGAATGCAGTATAGGAGGAATTGTGACTCAATGTAATATGAGTTCTCCCTAGTCTCCTGAACCAAATTAATTGTAAAATAATAAATTTATCTTTTCTTGTGACACCAAACTGGTGTTGGTTGTGCAGCAACAGATAACTCATATAAATTCTCATTATCTTTTGCTTTAGGTCAGTGCAGCAACCGTCAAATTAAAGCTTTTTTTATGTATTTAGTAGTGGGTCTACAAGGTTTACAAGGTCTCACCATGTACACCAGACTCATAGTGATTCTCCTGTTTTCAGCCTCCAGTGTGTTGGAAATACAGGCACACAGCAGCATGTCCAGTCTCAATTGCTATTTCAGTGCACCCCAAGGGTGGGGCCAGCAGGCAGGCCAGTGATAGAACCCCCAATCCCTGCATCTGCCTAAGCAGGCTCTTTAGTCCTCTGAGCTATCTGGCCACTCCAGGCTTCTTATCTTAACTTTTTTCACAAAACCCATACTAGGGCTCAAGTCATCTTCCTTCTAAATATACTAAAACCAAAACTTTATGACTTTTCCACTTTTTATTGTTTAGTTGGTTGATTTGTTGGTTGGTTGATTTTTGAAGACAGGGTCTTGCTATGTAGCCCAGGAAGCCATTGAACTGGCGATGATTCTCTTTCCTCAGCCTCCTGAGTTTTGGGATTATAGGTAGGTGCCAGCTTGCCCACATGGAGATTTTGTTTTATTTAAGGATTCATGATTCAAAAATATTAGCATATTTATGCATTTCAGTAGGATTTTGTACCTTGAAATAATGCTAAGATGCTGCATGCATGTTCTAAATTTTGACCAACAAAATATGCTCACCAAAACCTTTGCTAGTCTCCCATGATATACAGGTATCTCTGACATAAACAATGGAAAACTTTATAATACAGTGATTGAATATATTTATATTGACCACTTTCCTGTCAATGGAGCATAACATACCAAGAACTACAAGTTAGGGGAGGAGAGGTTTGATTTAGCTCATCAATTCACATTGAGTCCCTGCTCTGAAACAGGAACATCAGCATAGAAGGACATGGGGTGGCAAAACCTCTCAGGTCATGATAGTGAGTGGAGAAGCATAGAAAAGGTGCAGTGTACAAAAGAAAGAGTACAAAAGAAAAGAAACCTCCAGAGACCAGATAAAGATCCTTTCCCATCATAACTATAACCAACCCAAATTCATGTAAGAGAATTTTGCTCATCCCCTAGATGGCGCCCAATCTAATCAAGTTGACAAGTGAGATTTTCCTTGTAAACTTGACCCCCAAACACATCTCCTTATATAACACTTCATCTTCAGATGCAGACAACAATCAGATTGCAATTATGTTTAATATGATGCATAGGAATACAACCAATAATGCACTGATCTCTTCCCCAGTTTCAGCATTGCACACAAAATCCAAGCCCAAATTCTACTGAGACTCAAACCATTAACTATGAACCATGAAAATTCAGAAAACCACTAAAATTTGAAAATTCAAGACACTTACACACTTGCAGTATACTATGATACAAAGTAAGTGTTCCCATTCCTAAAGGAGATAAAAATGAATAGAACCAAAGCAAAACTGAAAATCACCAGGACAAATGTTAAGTCCTAAAGATCCATGGCTTACACCTAGACCACACAGCAGTGGGAAATGAGGTTGAAAACATTTGAGAATCTTCATTTGTAGAGCTTTACCAGTTGCAGTCAATATGGTTTCTTCCTTGGGCTGTCTTCACTAGTTGCCTACAACTTCATTCAGCAGGTATTTCATGCTCTGGCCATGTTTAAATTCCTGGGGTTTCTTTTGTTATTTCTTCTTTAAACATTTACTTGAAAGAGAGTATAGCAGTAACTGGTATGACATTAGAAGCAGCAGACATTTAGAAGAGCAGAATGAAAGACATTCCAAGCGTGGTTTTAGTATTACACATTGCTATTCTCAGTGTAGTTATTTAATTCACAGATATCAGTATATATAGTTAGGATGCAATCTGCCAATTAACTGTTAGTTTCAAAAACCTGATAGAGATTCTTAGGGCCATTGTATAATTCATCCTGTGTATATAAGTGCATGGTTTTACCCCTGACATGTTTTCTAACTTTTCTGCTTGCTGTCTCTTCATTGTTTAAACCTTAAGTTCTCGATTTCCATTTATCTGTGTAAGCTTCTCTTCTGGAGGGTTAAAAACTTAAGTTTGCAGACCAAAAAAATAGAGAAAAAGAAGGGCTAAGGGATAGTCAATATTTTGGCCCTAGCCTTTCAAGATCAGTGAAGACTCAGGACATAAGAGAATCTGGATTGTAACATCCTATAACTCAATGATATCCCAAATTTTCTGTTCAAAGAGAATTTGGGGCTACAGAGCAAAGGGATCGATGATGTACAGTGTACCAAAGGAGAATCACCTAGAGAGAAAATATTATCTCAAACTTTCACAGACAGCAAATTGGTCAAGCAATGGCTGTGACTCATCCAGATGGCTGACAGTGACAAAAGTTGTACAGAATGCTGTACATGGTTTCAAGGTAAATCCTAAGGGGATTTGACTGACCTTGTCAGATACAAAAGTTACACTTTTTGTTATAAAGGTCTTGCTTTAACTTGACCTTGATCATACAGCAGAAAAGTTTAGCCAAAAGATATAAAAAAGTAAATCCGTGTCAATAGGCTGAGCTGTAAAAGGCTCAAGTCAGCAATGTCTGACAATACCAGCTCTGCTGATAACCCACTACTATTATGGAATATTGGACTATACATACAACTATTTTCTCTTACTTCAATAAAAAAAAAATATTTGTACTAATAGTGTTTAGAGAAGTTGTCATGTCTGCATCTTGTACTCTGAACAACTACTATGGAGACAATAATACTCATTGTGTTCATTATTGTGGCTGTTCTACTAATGTGATTTGAAACTCTCTCATTGTTATTTCTTTCCCATTAAAATTAATAAAAGAAAAATGTAGGGGAAGTAACTTTACAAATTGTCTTTCAAAATAATGTCTTAGATACAATAATATAAATAAAAAAAGCAGAAAAATGAAAAAAAAAAGAGATACACTGGACTAAATAAAAATTTTAGGAAACCCCCCCAAAAAATAAATAAATAAATTCCTGGGGTTTTGACTGTACCCTTAGCTTCATTTCCTAGTTTCAAACACTCCCCACCTCCTTTCAGGGAAGAGCTTCTTGGCTGTTCAGGTTTTTCTTTTGAATCTGGTTAAGCATCTCCATGAGCACATTGGTTTTTCGTTTGGTGTGACTTTGCAACCAGCATCATTTGTTGGGCTGTCAATGGGAGCAGTAGCCACACCTGTTTGGGCTATGTCTGCAGCAGGCTCTGTGTACTTGTTTGGATGCACACAGTGAAACAAACTGCAGAGAAACAATTCTGTAGAGTACTTTCTCAACCAAGAAGACCAAAGATTTCTTCTTAAATGAAAGATTTGAGCTTTTGCTTTGAGCAAGTGATTGGCAGTGTTTTGCTGATTTCTAAAATATTCCTTTTTTTTTTTTTTTCAGTACCAGTAAAGGAACTCAGGACGCTATGCTCGCCAGGCAGGCAAGCTACTAAGCTATCTGCCCAGCCCCACTTGAGTGATGTTTCTTCTTCATTTTTTTTTTTTTTTT
>PVKN010044152.1:0-10133 GCA_004027915.1 Capromys pilorides
AAATATAAATATAAATATATATCAATACAAAATAATAAAATAAGAGAGGCAATACAAAATTTCACTAAACAAAGAAGTAGGAATTCAGCAATGACTGCTGTATTCCATGATGTTACCATCAAATTAGTTGTTTAGGTTCCAAGATAGCCATCTTACCCCAGAAAGAATGGCTGTCATCAAGAAGCCAGCCAGTAACAAATGCTGGAGGGGGTCTGGGGAAGAAGGAATCCTCCCCCACTATTGGTGGGAGTGCGGGCTGGTACAACCAGTATGGAAATCAGTATGGAGCTTCCTCAAAGAGCTCAGATTAGAGGTCCCATTCAAGCCAGCTGTCCTCCCCTACGCATTTTTCCAAAAGAACTGAAATCTCACCACAGTGACACACATGCACCTGTGTTCCCAGCAGCACAACTTGTCATGACTGTGCTTCCAGCTGTTGGCTGTTGGCTGTTCCAACTGGTCCCTGATGTGCAAAACTCTATCGAATATTTCTAAGGAATCCTGAGCCCCTCTTTCCACTGTGTGGTAGGCCGACCTCGCCTCTGAGTTCAGTGTCCTCTGATGTTCTCTTAACTCTAGCATTCGTTTCCTTGCCTGTGCTTTGATCGCTGGGCACCGTGACATGTGCGCTTCACGGCTCTTTACCTTGTTTGCCGAAGGAGCCTTCCGACCTCTGAGTTTCCCTGCATTTCCCTTACCAGCATCTGCGGAAGTGGCTGCTGGTTTTCGGCAACTTAATCACCGCGGTGTGCTTCATGCTCTTGGGACCCGCCCCAATCTTGCACATTAAAAGGTAACTTTGTTTTTTTTTACTTCTATAATTTTGGTGAAATACCAGTAGAAATTAATTTTAAATTTTCTGTTATAATGAGAGCATGCCTAAGCATTTTAATCCTTAATATGTCATTGAATAATTGCTTTGGTTTAGGCCTATTATGAATTGCTAGACCATCACTGACTGAAGCAAACAGGAATGCAGGAAATCTCCAGCAAGCAAGGAAAATGCTTCTTATCTCTTTGGGTTTCTTTTTTCTTTTCTTGTGTTTATGTACCTAGTACAGGGTCTATGGGGCCTCACTACACAGATCGAACTCATAGTGATCCTCCTGTTTTCAGCCTCCCAAGCACTGGGGTTACAAGCGTATGCCAGCACGCCCAGTTTCAATGGCCATCTCAGTGAGTACTGAGGACAGGGCCGGCACTGCACAGCAGGGACCTAACCCATCCCTGCGTCTGCCTAAGCAGGTGCTTTAATCTGCTGAACTGGCCAGCCCTCTCTTTGGGTTTCTATCGAATATTTATTTGTTTTTGCTTTTAAAACACCACATGTGTTTCCCCACCTTTGGTTGCTATTTCTTTTCTTTTCTTTTCTTTTGCGGGACCGAGGTTCAAACTCACGACCTTGCACTTGCCAGGAAGGCACTTGTGCCATGGAGCTATCTCCCCAGCCCCTCCTTTGGTTGCTATTTCTTAGAATGTATTTTTTTTTTTTCTGTTCCTCTTCACTCCTTGAGACAGTAACCAAGTCATTCTTGTTTCTTGACGTCCTTAGCGTGTTGTAGCTGCTTGCAGAAGCTTGCTTGGCATAGTTTATTTACTAAAATAAAGTGAGTTTCCTAGGCCTTCTCACATACTTCTCGGATGAAACACAGTACAGAAAAGAGGCTGCAGTCTGTTAGTGCTGGGTTTGATCTTGGGCTTTGCCACTTAGCGTTATTGTGAACTTGTGCAAATCTCTGAGCTTCTAAGAGCCTCGACTTCCTTATTGAAGCCCCGATCTCCCACAGGAGTGAGTGAGATTGTGTACACCAAGTAACTGGCAAAGTGCTCCAGCTGGCACAGATGCCAGCTTGGTCTCTGTGTCACCCCTTCCCTTCCTTGCAACTATTCAGGACCTTGGCTTGCAAAGCCCAGTGACTGCATGAACTATGTTAGTGTTGATATTCCAACCAGTTTTCAAAGGATTTTGTGTGGCAAGACGCAGACTGGCTGCAAGTGTAAGATCTGTGCTCACATTTGGAAGCATGTGATCAGCGATGCTATCGGAGAAATGAGCTGGGTTCCCTGCTCCCCACAAATATAAGGGGCTCACGGGTGTTCTCCGGGCTGGGATGGGCCGGGCGAGAAGGAGCAGGAGGCTGTCCATCGCCTGCGACACTCACTTCACCAGGACCCGTCTGTCCTCCCTGGTGTGAAGTCTGCGTGTCCTAAATGCTAACGCTTTCCTTTCTTCCCAAATTCTTCTGCAGTCAGCTGTGGCTGCTGGTGCTGATCCTGGTGGTCAACGGCGTCTCTGCCGGGATGTGCATAATCCCCACCTTCCCCGAGGTGCTCAGCTGTGCATAGTAAGTGCCGCCTGTTTATCGCAGAGCCGTGCTGGGAACGGCTGGGAGCATCATGGGGCTTTTGAATATTTCAATTTCTTAGGATGTAGAAATTTCCCCTCAAGCCATCATGCATTTAAAGCATGAAAATATCGCATTTACGTAACAGTAAATCACGAAAATGTTAACATAGATCAATATTAAGGCGCGAGGCCATGACTCCTAGGTGCGAAGGCCCTGCTGGCTCAGCTCAGCTCAGCTCAGCTGTTCTCCTAGGAGCCAGGAGCTGCCTCCGGGCCTTCTCAGAGCTGTCCGTTGTTCTCTTGACATCTTCATCTTAATTGAAGAGGTTTATAATTATGTGCTTTATAGACATTTAATATAAGTGGATCGGGCTGGGGAGATAGCTTGATGGTCTAAGTGCCTGCCTGGCAAGTGCAAGGACCCAGGTTCGATCCCCAGTACCTCATGCCATGCCAGCCCCTCACTGAGCCAGCCACAAAACTGGGCATGTGGTGCATGCCCGTAATCCCAGTGCTGGGGAGGCTGAGACAGGAGAATCCCCAGAAGGCCAAGCTATATAGTGAGATCTTGTGCCAAATAAATAAATAAAAGATTAAAAAAAATTAAAATACGATGTTAATATACCTAATAGATTTAATAAAAATGTTTTTTAAGTTATTTTATAATTCATGAAGATTCTCATTAAACTAGATTTGTTTCTTCTCTTTTCTTTTTTTTTTTTTTTTTTTGTTTGAGAGATGTCTGGGTCCCCAAGTGTGGGATCCAACCCAAGACTGTCTGCACACACAGCATGAGCTCCACCATGGAGCCACATCCCCATCCCCCGCACGCCATGCCTTCCTAAAAGTGAAGTGTTGTGCCGTGGTGTTGCCTAGGCTTTCCGTGGTTCATATTGATATCCCTGTCTTAGTTTCTTCTTTGAGGCAGGTTTTCCTTTCAGTAATAGACATTCTCACGTCTCTTTGCAGTGAAAATGGGTTTGAAGAGGGCTTGAGTACCCTGGGGCTTGTATCGGGTCTCACCAGTGCCATGTGGTCGGTTGGGTGAGTATTTGCTCTTTTGTCCCTACTTGAAGTCAGGAAGTACTGTCCCCACCGCACAGATGAACTGGGCCTGCTAGGGTGCCACCAAGGGCCAATAAATATGAGAAAAAGAGTCTGACCTCTGCCCATCAGAAAAGTGCAACCTAAATCCACAGTGAAGTGGCGTCTTACTCCACACAGAATGGCACCACCAGGAGCCGAGGAAATCGCACGTGCTGGTGTCTTGGCTTCCGCCTCGTTGCTGAGACCCAGCACCTGGTGCCCACTGATGGAGGAAGCCTGCACTTTTACTCACAGTTGGTCAAGGTTCAGTTTATGGTGGGCTCGTTCTGAGGCAGGGTGACACAGCAGAGGAGGGCCACCAAGGGCATGGCAGCAGGAAGCAGAGAGCGATCGAAGGGAAGGAGCAGCAAGCCTCAGGCCGTGCCCCGCGATCGCGTCCTCCCACCACGCTTCACATCCAGCGTCAGATTTAGCCAGAACCCTCCAGTGGACCAATCACTGCAGAGGGGCGCTTCTGCATGAACCAATCACCGCGCGAAGCCCTTTTCTGTGAGAGTATGAGGCCCCTAGTGAGTCCTCAAGAGCTCAAGGGAGCCTTCTGCATTGTTGCTCAGTCCGTGAAGTAAAACAGCCCTCAAGGAAATCAGCATGAACATCTCTCAAAAACTGAAAAACATGTTCCATTCAACCCAACTATTCCCCTTTTATGTATCTTCCTGCAAGAAGTGAAGTCATTATATTACATGAATACATGTGTTTATAGCGGCACGATTCATACTAGCTACATCTCAGAAGCAGCTTAGAGGCCCACCAAAGATGAATGGGTAAGGAAAATGTGGTACTTGTGTACAATGGAGTACTACTGTGCCATAAAGAGGAATAAACGAATCTTTTGTAGGAAAATGGATGAGACCATAGTGTTAAGTGGAATAAATCAGATATATAACTTTCTGTATCACAAGTTTTCTCTTATATGAAGAACACAAAATATAAATACAAAGCAAAATAAAAGATCAATGATAGTAAGTAGGAAGATAGATGTTTCTCAAGGGGATGGGGATTCAGGTAGGAAGGTGGGGGGAGACAGGGTAATGGGTTGGATAAGGAAGATGCTTTGTGTACATGTACCACTCCCCACAAGGAGCTTGGTCTTCATGGGCTGGCACTTGTACTAATAAAAAAATAACAGCTGGAAAATTAAGCAAAACCGAAAAAAGTTAAATGAGATTCTCAAAGATAGGCAGGGTTGACAATTCTAAGCCACACCTTCTGACTCCAAGATGTAGTTCTAGCATCCAGTTTAATACCTAAGCAAGCTGGACGTGGGTGTGTACCCTGTGATCCCAGCACCTAGAAGCTGAGTCAGGAGGATTGCTGCAAGTTCAAGGCCAGCCTAGGCTACAGGGTGAGTGAAAGGCCAATCTGGGCTGCATAATGAGACCCTGTCTAAAAAAACTGGAGGGACTGGCGAGACGGCTCATGCCTGGTAGGCAAGCACTCTGCCACTGAGTCACGCTCAAGTTTTACAACTGCTGCTATGCCTGGGAGTTAGCTATTTATTTAATTTTGTATTTTTAGTACAGGGTCCACAGGATCTCACTATGTAGATTGGACTTGTAGCGATCCACCTGTGTCCAGCCTCCCAAACACTGGGATTACAGGTGTGCACCACCATGCCCAGTCTCAATCGCCATCCCAGTGCGCCCTGGGGCTGGGGCCAGCAGGGCAGGCTGGGGATCGAACCCCACAGCTCCATCTGCCTAAGCAACTGCTTTAATCCAGTGAGCTATCCGGCTGGTCCTGGAGTTGGCCTTTTTTTTTTTTTTGGTGGGACTGGGATTTGAACTCCCGGCCTTGCACTTGCCAGGCAGGCACTTGTGCCACAGAGCTATCTCCTCGGCCCCTAGAGTTGACTTTTTAATTCAGTACTTACAGTAACAATTTAAGGAAGGTTGGTGTGTACAGGATCACGTGACTTTGATGCCGCCATCGTCTTTCCACTGTTTAATGGTCTCTTCTCTCCCCACTGCTAGTGCTTTCATAGGACCAGTGCTCGGCGGATTTCTGTACGAGAAGCTTGGTTTTGAGTGGGCAGCAGCTATACAGGGCTTGTGGCCGCTGATTAGTGTGAGTAATGTCGATGTCTTTCCCATGTTCCTTATATTTTAGAGAAAGTTAGCTTGAAGGGTTTACACTAATCAGTATCTTTCATTGTATCCAAGGGATTAGCGATGGGCTTGTTTTACCTCCTGGAAGACTCCAGAAGAAGGTAGGCCCCGCGTAGGCTTCTCGTCTCCCTTTCAAGGTTATCTGCTGGGAATGGAAAGGAAAGACCAATTTGCACCCGTTCTCCTCTTTGGTGGAGTTCTGGGCCCCAGGAGCACAACACTTGGCAGATGCTATTTAAGGAGCTAACTTGTTTTTATTATTGATTGATTGATTGATTGATTGTCTTTTTGAGACAGAGTCTCACTATGCAGTTCAGGCTGGCCTTGAGCTCACTTTTGTAGCCCAGGCTAATCTTGAACTCGCACGGATCCTCCTGCCTCAGCCTCCCAAGTGCTGGGATTACAGGCATGCACCACCATTTGTTAAGGTGTAGGCACTGGCTGTTTGTTAAAGACTGAAATGCTAAGGTTCTCCCCTCTCCCCTTGCAGATCTGAGCCTCAGAGCACGGCGGGCACAGAGGAGGAGCGAGCCACTCTCTTGCCTAGTGAGACTTAGCCTGCAAGCTCTGCCCGACTCCGCGGCCACAGGATGGGGGCCCTGCCTAGGCGCATCACTGCCAGAAGGGCTCTTCAATGTGCCTAGTTTTGCACACAGCACTCCGTGGACTTCACACTCACACACTGGATGTGTCCACATGACTCTGGATAATCACACAGCAGACTGTATTTACTGTCCCGCTGACAAGCCAGCCTGCTGCACCAGTGGTATTTGTGGAGCTCGACATGGGAAAGTTAGTTGAAAAACAGTAAAAGTTTGTGGGGTTTTCGTTTTGTTTTGCTTTGTCTTTGAGACAGGGTCTTACTTCATATTTCAGGCTGGCCTGGAACTCAAGGCGATCCTCCTGCCTCAGCCTTCTAAGGGTAGCCACACCCTGCAAAGTTTGTATTCTTAAGAGACAAAACTTTTCTTGAAGATATTGATTTTTGTTACTTCTGTTTACTTTTTATTGTAAGTTTATTGATTTTATGAATATAAAATTTTCTCCTTACTAACAAGGAAAAAAATAAATTGCTCTATGATGTACCAATTACATAAAGAAGACTCCAAGTGTGTAGTTACTTAAAATACACTTTGAAAGATAGGCTTTTTCTCGCGTTCTGAGATTTTGGGCCTTGTGCAGAGGCAGAATTCCTTAGTCTTACTAAAAGAATTTACCTGTGAAAAGTACAAGAAATAAAAAGTGCAGCTACTGTTTTTATGATATATCTTCAGCTGTGGTCTGGTTTTGTGAACATTTCCAGGTTTAACATGATTCATTTTCTGCAGCGTCTGCCTGCCTCTGTCTAGCCATCGCTGCGATGCGTGGCATGGCTTCCACTCCCAGTGTTGCGTTCTGTGTCCCACAGGTCAGTGCTCTATTCCTAGCCGGCTGTGAGTGTGTGAGGGAGGGGGTCCCTGAATCGCGTGGGAAGCCCCCGCTGCTGTTTGAGGTGAGATGTCAAGTCGCACATCTTGCTTCCATGATGGTGCAGCCTGTTTATCGTCTCACGTTTCTGAGAATGAAAGCTTTTATGTATTGATTCGCTGTGAGTGTGTTTTACAAACTGGCACTGGGCTATGTGTTTGGGATTTGGCTGGGACCACAGTGGATATGAGTCCCGTGAGCTCCAGGTATCTTACGGAAATGCAGCTGGCTGGCGTTGATGTGCTGTGGGGCCTACCGTAGGCAAGACCTTGCTGTGGCCGAGAGACTTCCAGTCTGAGATCTGGAGAATGCAAACGAGATCGCTGTTCATTCATTCTATGGAAAGCAGAGTCCACAGATTGTGCCGGCCAAAGATGACACTGTCTGTGGAGTCTAGGACACAGGAGATTGGCAAAGTGGAAACTAGCCCTCCTTGTGTGTGTGTACCTAGGAGCTTCACCCTGAGCTATGTCCCTAACCTTTTTAATTTTATTTTTCAATTTTGGAAAAGGTTTCCGCTAGGTCATTAAATTTCCCAGGCTTGGTTCAAACCTGTAATTATCTGGCCTCAACTGCCAAGAATGCTGGCATTGTAAGCATGCACCACCCCATCCATCCAGGAACCAGCTTTGAAATGGATGCCAGTGTTTACTTCACATTTGTGGACACTCGCTGCATGTGAAGAGTTAGCAGGAATATTGAAAGCCAGGATGTTGACAGAAGGAGAACACTGGAAGATCTGAGAAAGACAATAATGGTTAGAATCAGAGAGGGAGGGAGGGGTTGAGGGAGAGAAGAAGGGAGGGAGAGAGAATGTATGAGGGAGTGGAGCCTGTGGGGTCACTGGGGCGAGGAGGGGGACAAGAGAGCAGTCTGGGTTGGCTTGGATTTGCTGATGCCACCTAGCAATGATGCAGGGAGAAAAAACTGATCTGGGGTGGATGACCTCCAATAGGGAACCTCCAAATGATATAGGGAAAACTGATCTCCCAACCTGAAAAGTACCTGGGACGAGTTCATGTTTTCTAAAACCAAAGAATGAATTCTAGGAACAAACGGAGGTAATGAGCAGAACATATTTATTGAGGGAAAGAAAGCTCCTGTCTGAGAGAGGGATAGGAGGGGGGTCCCAAGTGGATGTTCCCCCAGAAGCTGTCTCTTTTTAGGGACTTTTATAGAGGAAAACCATGCAGTGGGGCGGGTCTAAGGTGGAAACTTGCTTAGATGGGCATGAGGTGGGACAAAACTATGGTCAACCAATGAGATTACGGGCACCATTGCTCAGGTGAAATTGATTAAAGCCAATACCGAATGGGGAAGGACGTCACCAGCAAGCAGGCATGAATATGGAACAGGGTCTTTTCCTGTTGGGGGTTGGGTTACTGACTCACTGAGGCTCTTTTAAGGTGCTTGATACCTATTTAGAATATCAATCCCTGATGGGCACTCCTAGGGAAGTAGGTGGCTTCTTTTGTCTTGAGGTCTGGCACACCGCAGAGGTGTCAGCCTCTTTGTAGAGCTGTATAGTCACCTTGTCTTCCTTCTTGTCTCCTTGAGGGCCTGGCCCTGCCTAACTGCCTGTAATATTTTTATCTAACTCAGCTGCCTGCAACAGAAAGATGGGGAAGGATGGAAAAGCGCCCCGGCAACTGCTGAAGACACAGTGCTGACAGCCAATGAGCAGCAGCTGCTCTGCGCTAGGGCGGAGCCCCTTCCACCTCCCCACTGCAGAACTTACACCTACGACACACCCAGTCCTGGACTGGGCTTCCAAGGAGGCACCTGGATCTATTCACCCTTAACATGCTTCTGCTGAGCAGCTCGCTTCCTGGGACCCACGTGCTGAGGGAATGGAGAGGCGTGGGGTGCTCAGAATGAGGGACCCTTCTGTACTTGGAGCACAGTAATTCTGAAGCTCCTACAGGACACATGAAATTGTTCATCATGAAGATCCCATTTCCAACGCAGGCAGGTAGGTAATCATCCTCAAGGGATTTAGTGATGTGTAGGGCACTGTCACTTTGTTAGTAAAGGGACAGTTGGTGATGACAGGAAATTCCCCGTAATCACTCCTGCTGGGAGTTGCATGACACGAGTATACTCTTACACACAGGAACATAGGTATAGGACATGTACAGCTTGCCAGCAGAGGCGTGTCCATTGCATGTCCTAGTTTGCATATCACGGTTAAGAGCCTGTCACTGATTTGACAGACTCTAGATGGACTGTAAAATGCAATGAAGCAAGAGCACAAGGATTTAAGTAGGAGAATAAGAAGACTAAGAAGGTATTGAGAAGTACAGGTAGAATAAACACATGGAACCCAAATTACATGTGGAAGTTCAGGTTTTTCTGCTTGCATTGCGCTGATTTGTCAGGAAAGAGACCAAAATGATCAACAGAGGCAGGGATGACACTCAGAAACTTACAGCTCCTGTAGAACGCCCATTGATTCTCTCTGCCAGCCCTGCCGTTCTCTTTCTTGGTTTTTGCTTTTGTGAGACCAGGTCTCACAGCATAGTCCAGGCTGGCCTGAAAGGCGATCGGCCTTCTGCCTCAGGCTGCAGTGGGGAGCTTGAGCCTCCACAACCAGTCCTTTTTTTTTAAATTTTAAAGAGAATTAAAAAAAAATAAAAACAATACAAGAATTTCAAAATAATACAATAGGAAAACAACAATGGTTGCTATGTGGCATATTCTTATATTCAAAGTAGTGGCTCAGATTGCCAGGTGCAGGCATGCAGGGGAGCTGATTACTGGGATTGCGTTTGCATCACTCCTCCTGGCTCCAAACGGTGGGATCACAGACGGATCCCCTGGGCTCAGAGGTGAATGGAAGGCTGAGTGCGAATGGGAAGTAAGGCCTGGGAGAACAAACGCCCTTTGGACTTTTGATGGGTAAGGACTTTGCTTTTAGCAGAGACAAAAAGAACAATTCAATCTGGAGATTCCCTGAAGCTGTCTTCTCTGCAAACTGGGAAAAGCCCACTCCAGGAGGACAGCAAAGGGGAGCCAAGGGAGAGGGCTCTGAAAGTGTTGGGGTCCTGCGCCCAGCCGGCCAAAACCGGAAGCTCACGAGGCGCTCCAGGTGTGGGAGATAGAAA
>PVKN010044153.1:0-10140 GCA_004027915.1 Capromys pilorides
CCACTCTCATTCAGATGAAATTCTTTGGAGAGAACTCTATTTTCGAAGTAAGGATTTTCATCAAAATACTGTAATGATCACAAGAGGAGGTTACCAGGATAAAAAGCCTATCTAATGCTCAAGTTAATTTCTAGAGTGACCAACACATTATGAATACTTACAAAATCTATTCTGTAACCTGATTTGATATCTTCAAATTCTGTCACCTCAACTCTGGTCAAATAATGCAAAGCTTCTTCATCTTCCTCCCCAAGCAGCGCAGACACTAGACCAGCAAACCACAGAGCAGGCAAACATTAACAACGCAAGTGAGCCCTTCTCAACTTTTTACTGACCATCTTTCGCTTTATAAACCTATTACTAAGAAAACCAAAATTTTCAGTACCAGAAATGACTGTTTTATCAGATAATTACAAAGCTGTTCTAAGTAGAGAAAAAGCATTCCTTGATAAGTTTCAACTGGTGCATGGGAGCCAACACACTGGGTTAAGTCCTCAGCTGGGCTCCTCCACCCCAACAAATGAATACCCCAGTCTGCACCAGTTACCAATATTCTGACCACAACGTACCTTGTGGATGATTAACAAACGTTGTTACCCAAAAATTTGGGATTTTGGCGATCAATTCTGACCTCTTTTGAAAAAATGGTTGGCGGAGTTTGTTATATTTCTGTTCTACTTTCAATATTTCCTCACTGGCTTGTTCATTAAGTCTGAAGGAAAGACATATCAATGATGGTTGTTTGACACAGAAATTGCTGGACTACAAAATAGACATTCACTCCAGCTTTGAGACAGTTAAATCCTCATTTTAAATAACTAAGTCACCTAGTCTATAGCTAAAGACACAATGAAGCTGGCAATTTCTACCAATGAGCACTTAAAAATAAACATTAATTCTCTTTAAAGTTCCACAGTAATTCCAATAACACTGTATACATATGTATCCACTGCATTTTAACCAAACTCACCATTGTTTCCCTCAAGAAAATGTTCATATAAAGCTGTTAAGTAACAATGTTACAACCAAGTTAATTCAGCACACACCAAAGTTCAATCATGAAAATTCTTACACACAACCACGCAGACTTGTAACCTTAAAAAAATTAAACCTTACCGTTTACACCAATGTTCTTTTTAAAATTAACTCCTGTGACTGAACCAATCAGAAATATTACATGGGGTGCATTTATTTCCAACTAAGATACCAACACCTCTTTGCCAACAAATAAATTTCCAGATTTCAGTTATCAAACCACTACATGCATTCCAAAATGCCAAGGTAAACCGGAAAAACTTTACCTGTCTATTTCATTTTGTACTTCATCGATGTGTTCAATTGCTTCTTGTTGCTCTTTTTCTGCAAAAAAAAGAGCATAAAACTCAATACTACTATTTTCCTATTAAGACACGACGATAGGCGAGCATAAAGCTGATTTAAAGTGCACACGCTGCGAGATACGTTCTCCCCGTGTTCATGCACTCAGTTGGTAACTTTCACATTAAGAGACCAAGATACGCCGTGGTCCTATTACAAACAAACCGTTCCAATACAGCAAAACAAAATTTCAATAGTTACTTTGTTTTAGGAAAGATCAGGCCCAGACTTATTCAGGAATTCTTGGTGCATTTATTTATCACATTATACACTTGCAAAGGAATGCTGGTTACTAACTAGCATCTGGAAACTTAACACAATACAGTTTTGAATTTGATAATCATTCATCTCAGTGATACAAACACTTTTTACATAAAGTTGAAATACTCAGCATATTGAACATATCCAGACAAACGGACAAAACTAAGTCCCCAGAACTACTCCACTGTGGTCAACCTTGCACTTGGGAGTCCTAGAACCGAAACCCCGGATAGGGACCCGACCTTCCCCACTGCTCCAAGCTAACCCCGGCGGAAGGATCACCTAGGCGGGCACGTACGATTTTAGGGAGCGCTTACTGGGGACTAACTACGAGGTTGGAAAACTACAGGGCGGAGGAGAAAGAGGAAGAGCAGAGGGTGTGTTACTCCTGTTCGGTGCCCTTTTGTCCGGTAGGAACTGCTAAAAGCTCTACAATGCTAAGTGGGCGTGCAGGGCCCAATCGCGCGGGTCATTTCCGGTGACCATCCCAGCATCCGCGGGCCGCCAGCGGGCCCTTCTCACTGAAGCAGAGGTTTCGGGGCGTCCCGGGGACCTCGCTTCTCCGAGGCCCGCGCCGGGCGGCCGCCCACGTGGGGAGCGCACCAGGAGCCCGAGCATCCTGAGCTGCCTGGGCCCGCCGCGGGCGCCCCCGCCCCGGCACCAGCGCGAGGCCCGCGACCCGGTTGCAGCGGGGGGCGCCAGGCGGGGAGGGCGGCGCGGGAGGCCCGGCGCGAGGCCGCGTCCGGCCGCACCATGTGGCGGCGGCTGATGGGAGAGAGGCATCATGGCGGAGCACAATAAAGAGAGGCTTCTCGGGAGGGAGGGAGGAGGGGAGGAGAGCGCGGGAGGGGGAGAAGGGGGGGGTCTCCTCCGCCCGCGCAGAGCAGGCCGCAGCGCCCCCGCAGCCGCGGCGACACCCGGCCCCGACGCGACACAAAAAGGGCGCCGATTCCACGGCCCCCTCCTGCCAGCCTCGCGCGCCCCCCGCCGCCCGCTGCGGCCCGGGCGGGAGGCGAAGATGGCGGCGCGGCCGGCCCCCGCCTCGCCCGCCGCTCACCTGAGGTCTCGTCGGCCCCGTCGTGGTTGGAGTTGAGCTCCTTTTTACTGACTTTGGCCGCCGGCGCCGACATGGTGCTGCTCCGCGGTCGGGGAAGCGGGGAGGGGGAGAGAAGGGACGGCGAAGGGGGCGGGCGGGCAGGCGGCTTCCCTCACGCCACACGCGCGGGCGCCCGCTCAGTCCGGCCGCCTCCTCCCGGCGCGGCTCGCTCGCTCGCTCGCCCTCCCCCTCGCTCTCTCGCTCGCTCTGCCCTCGCGGCCAGATGATCAGGGAGGGGCGGGGGCAGCGTGGCGGGCCCCGGCCGGGGCTGCTGCTTGCGGAGGGGAGGCGGCGGCAGGCGGGCGGGCGGGCGGCTCGGCTCCCTCACTCGCGCTCCGCGCTCCAGCTCGCTGCTCTCCCCGAGCCGCCTCCTCCTCCACCTCCTCACGGCGAGGGGCGAGCCGCAAGGCGCAGGCGCGCAGAGCCCTCGCGCACGCCCCGCCCCTGGTCGGAGAGGCTCGCGCCGTCTCGCCATTGGCCAGGGCGCCGGGACGAGGGGGCGGAGCCGCGGCGAGGAGACACAGGGCCGGGCGAAGAGGCGGGAGGAAGGAACGCCGCGACGTACGGGCCGGCCCCCCGCGCCGCGCTCCCCTCCCCCCTTCCCCTTCTCGAGCCCGACCCGGGACATTGGCGCGCGGCGGGCGCGCAGCAGCCGGGGGGCGGAGCCCCGCAAGCCTGCGCACGGCTCCTCCAGCTCCCCGGCCGCTCGCACGTCACGTGGCGGCGAAGCGCTTCCCTTCTTCGCCTGGCGGCGCGGGAGCCCAAGAGGGGTGCTTGCAGACCCCAATAGTGCAGGCCTCATTTGCCTGCCCTCGCATCCCGGCGCTTCCCTCTTCGCGAGAGAAAGACGGCAGCACTGCCATTCTCTTCTAGACGGGGAAGCCACTGTCCGCGCTCAGGCTGAGGCTGCTTCGCAAAGCCCGAAGACACGCGCCCAGCCGGCAGGGTCACAGCTGGGGCATAACCCAGCCGGGCTCCTGAGGCGCCTGGAGACCCTTGGGCAAGTCACCTTTCCCCTGTGGACCCGCCCCTGTTGGGCAAATTACGGGCGCTCTGTGCTCCAACAAGTCCTCCCGAAGTGGAAGTCCCCTGCAGGCAGGCGGGCACCACGCCCACCCGCAGGTCCTTCAGGCCAAACTCGGGGCACCCGCCGGCTGGCAGATCGCAGCCCGAGGGCTGGGGCTGTAGCTCAGCTGCACGGCAACTGCCTGGCAAGCCCAAGCTCCTGAGTTCAGTTCTCAGTACAAAAAATATAGCAGCCCAGAGCACCTGGCAGTCTGGACATCCCCGTGCCGGGGGTCGCATGCACAAGACCGCTCACGTGGCGCTGGACTGGGAGCCCGGGGAATTCGAGATTACCAGGCATACTTCAGAAGCCAAGCCCTGAAACGCCTGAGTAGGGCCAGAGCCTTGGCTTATAATGCTTTCCAGGAAACAGAGATGCGCCAGGCCCTACCCTTTCCTCCAGGACCAAGCCTCCATCTCCCCCGGGTGTTTGTAACCAGCTGCACTCAAGTTTTACTGTAGGCGGGCCAGGGATATAGCTCAGCACCATAAGCACCTGCTTGGCAAGTACAAGGTTCAGAGTTCCATACGGGGTATCGCAAAAAAAAAAAAAAAAGAAAAGAAAAGAAAAGAAAAGAAAGAAAGTAAGTTTTACTATTAGGCACGTGAAGCTCAACCAGCGCCTTTCATGTTCAAGACGGCCCGTGGTCGGTGATTGATACGTGTTAGGTAAGTGGCTCACAGCTCATGCTTAGAGAATAAGGTCCTCTCAGAGGTTTCCACACCCAGAAATGCACTTGATCTCTTCCTCTAACCCTTAACCTCAGTTGAGTGCAGCCGGTTCTTCCTTTGCCAGCTAGACAGGCTATTCTCAAGAATTATTAGCATCAGCCAGCAAATGTTTGACAAACAGCTGGAGGGGGGATAAACCCCAACTTGCGGGGCTTCAGTGATGCTCACTGGGCTAGTGCTGTGTCACCCAACTGAACGGCAAATCTCATAACCACGCTTGTGGGCAGCCGCAGTCTGTACTGTCAGGCTCTGGCTGTGGTTACCACTGGCACTCCTCACTTAATCCTGGCAACAGAGCAGGTGAGTTCCTGTTTTTCCTTTCACTTCATCCCTAGCGCTAAGCAACTTTCCTACCAACATGCTAACTGCTCGTGGCAGATGACAACCACTGCCCTAAAGCAGGTTTTTTTTTTTTGGAGACAGGATCTTGTATACCTCAGCCTTGCCTTGAACTCAGTATGTATTCCAGGCTGGTCTAGAACTCTCAGCAGTCCTCCTGCCTCAGCCTCCCAAGTGCTGGGAGCACAAGCATGCACCATTCATTACATTGGACTGAGCAATTTTTACATGAATTTACTTATTTATTTTCCAGTGCAAGGGATTAAATCCAGGGCCTCCTGCATGCTAGGTAAGCTCTCTACTCATGTGTCACACTATCAGCCCCTCTTTTTAGAAAAGGTGGCCTACAGTACTGCATACATTTAGCAGGGCTTGGCGGTGCATAGCCGTAACTCCAGCACCACAAAGGAGGTTCAGGCAGGATGGTTATGGTTAAAGTTCAAGGCCAGCCTAGGCTACACAGGGAGACCTAGACTCAAAAAAACAAAAGTACTATATGGCGTACATTTGACATGAGAACTGGTACCTACCTGCACAGAAGCCAATACCCTTACTAAGGGAGGTGTGACTCTCACCTTTTTTAAAAAAATGCACTTGGGGCCAGGGAGATAGCTCCATGGCACAAGTGCCTGCCTGGCAAGTGCAAGGTCATGAGTTTGAACCCCAGTCCTGCCAAAAATAAAATAAAATAAATAAAAATTTAAAAATGCACTTGAGGGCACACTAGGCCTGCAAGCAGGTGTCGGGGCCGGAGTTGGATCTCTGGGCCTCCCGCGCTAGCCAAGGCCCCGCCCCAGCCAAGGCCCCGCCCCAGGGTGCACTGAGAAGGCAATCCAGCCTGGACGTGGTGGCATGCTGCCTGTAATCCCTCCTCTTGGGAGGCTGTAAACAGGCGAATCACTACAAATCTGATCTGGTAGTAGTAAGACCCTGAACACCCTGTAGACCCTTCGCTAACATACAAAAAAATAAAATATAAAATAATAAGTTCAAAAATAAAACCCCAGTCAGTCTTCCAGAATGCCCCTACAGGGCCGGGGAGATAGCTCAGTGGCCTAAGTACCTGCTTGGCAAAGCACAAGGTTCTGAGTTCAATCCCTGGTACCGCAAAAAAAGAAGAAAATTATCACAGAATGCCCCACAGCACTTTCTTCTCAACAGGGCTGCACTGGAAGTGGAAGAGAAAGAGAAAGCAGAAGGGCGGGAGTTCCAGTAAACAAGGAGGGGCTCTGCCCCTGCCCAGCTCCAGCGGTCCTGCATTCTCTCCTGGCCGCCTCACTCCTCTCCCACTTCCTGACTTCCTTGAGGAGCAAAAAACCCGGAAGCCAGCAGGCCTGCCTCAGAGGAGCCTCTGATGCCACCCTTACAGCTCTGTGAGCCCCTCCGATATGGGGCTCCTCAATCCAGGCTGCCGTCCTCACTTCCAGAGCTCGCAGGGGGCCCTGGAGAGCCTGTGGCTACGCCCTGTGTCCATTCTGTCCTAGCCATTTCTCCCAGGAAGCCAAGCAGAAGGAGACAGGAGGGCGCACCCACATTCCATGCTCACCATGAACTCCTTGCCCAAGCAGAAGGACTTAGAATGTTCCAGAGGCTGTCACAGTGCTTTTACTTGGGGTCAAGGTCAGCAAGTGTCAAAAATAGCAACTGCTGATCCATTGTGTGTGTGTGTGTAACACAGGGTCTCACTAGGCAGCTCCGACTCAGTGGTCCTCCTCTTTCCCGCCTCCCAAGTGCTGGGATTACAGGTGTGTGCCCCCACACTGGGACTCCATCGAGGGCTCAGTGCACCCTAGAGCTAGGCAGGGCGGCAGGCATGGTCAGGAACCGAACCTTGGCCCCTGCGCTTCCCTAAGCAAGGGCTTAGTCCACTGAGCTAATCTGCTGGCCCTTGCTGATCCATTCTAAAGGAGAGGAGTCTGGGGATATAGTTCAGCCACACAGCATCTGCCTGGCAAGAGCAAAGTGCTGAGTTTGATTCCCAGTACAAAACAATAAGTAAAATAAAGGACTAGGGATGGGGCTCAGGCGTAGAGTGCTTGCCTGGCGTGCACAAGGCCCAAGTTCAATCTTCAGTACCTCCAAACATAAGGGAAATGGACAAGGCGGGCCCACCCCCTGGCAGTGACACGCAGCCACCACTGCAGGACATGGCTGATTCCCCTGTGAAAGGCGAGGGACCAGAAGCCACGCAGGTATGCCAGCCAGGCAGTCGTGCACACCAAGGACTCCTAGTCCGGCGTCCCTTCCCTAGCCACTGCCTGTCCCACCTTGTACCTAACCAAGGCTTGTCTGAGGAACCATGTCACATCTCCACGGTCAGGGGGACCTGCAGGACAGCCAGCTTTGTGTCCCCATCCAAGCCCTAAGAAACAATCCTTCAAACTCAACTAGTTGTTACCTGGGGAGCAGGGCAGACACAAAACTGCCATCGCCTACAATACCGGGTCAGGGTAACCCCGAATGCTCTGCCCTCCTCTGCAAAGGGGTTGAGGCTCAGAAGACAAAGTCTGCAAAAGTGACTTTGTGAGCCCCACTCGCTGGGACACACCTGTAACTCTTGCACTCAGGAGGCTGAGGCAGGAGGAACAAAGTGAGCTCGAGGCCAGCCTGGGCTACCTAGGGAGGCTGTGTCCCAAAATCCAGACTTTTGAGCCAGATGGAGTGAGGTACACCTGACATTTCAACTTCTTAGGAAAATGAAGTAGGAGGATCATAAATTTGAGGCCTGGTTGAGCAACTTATGAGATTCTTGTCTCAAAAGTGCTAGGGATGTAGCTCAGTGCAAAGGCTCTGGGTTCAATTCCCAGTTGAACGAGAAAAAACAAATACAACTAATAAAGAGACTGAAAAGCTCTGGAGCTGGGGATGGTGCTCCACTCCTATAATCCAAGCACCTAGGAGGCTGAGACGACAGGATCACGTAAGTGTTTGAGGCCAGCCTGGGCTACACTAAGACTTGTGGGAAAAATAAACTGAAAGACGCCCTTCACCCCCCACCCCGCCAGCGGGAGAGAGCCCCCTGGTGGTGGAGGGAAGGGAGAGGTCCTAAAGGCCTCGCAGGGAGGCTTCGAGAAGCCGGCTGGCCGAGGAGCTGGAGCCCCTGGAGGCCCACAAGGAGCGGGAGGGCAGAGCCCGGAAGTCCCAGGCCACACCTGGAGGCCAAAGGGGAAGCTGCAAGCTGGGAGCCAGTCATGTGACTCGCTCGGCTTGGCTGAGAGCAAGAGGCCTGGAGCAGAAAGGGGGTGGTGGGCCGGGCAGGAGCTGCTGCAAGACACGGGGAGAGTTTCAGAGCAGAACCCCCAAAGGCTCGGGAAGCCTGCAAGGTGGAGAAGGCTGAGGGCGAGGTCTCAGGCCCCCTGGCGGTGCCAGGGGCCAAGACTGAGGCCCCACAGAGGGCTGTGGTGGCGCACGCCTGTAATCCTAGCACTCAAGAGGCAGAGGCAGGAGGAGCGCCACGAGTTCGAGGTCATCCTGGACCACGTAGGGAGGCCCTATCTCAACACACACAGACGAACCTAAGCGCCCCGGGAGGGAGCCGGGGTGGCCGGGTCTCTCTAGGTCGGCCGGCCCATCATCCCGGTCACTCACCTTAGCCTTCAAACCGTTAGGAGGAGTTGGGGTCACAGATGGGGGGCTCACAAAGTCAATCCTGGCGAACCCGTAAAATCTCCAATGAGGCAGCACCAGCACTCACCTCCCTTGGGCAGGCCCGGCGAGGCCGTCGCGGCCTCGGGTTTGGGGCCCGGAGACAGTCGGGCCTTCTTGGTCGGAGGGGTGAGCGAAGCCTGGCGCTTGGGAGCCATGACACGGGGAGGCCCAGCTGCAGACCCGGGGTCGCCTCCAGCCTCAGGAAGCCGCTCAGGAACGGAGGCGGGCCCAGGTGCCGGGGCTTAAATGGGCTCAGCAGCCGCCCTGCCTGGAGGGGGCATTTACAAGACAAGGCCGGGACACACCCTGCGCCCCGGCCCGCTGCACCCCGCCCCCGTCGGCGCGAGCTTCCCGGGGGCTCTGGGCGCCTCCGCGGGGACGCGCGGGCCGCCGAGGGGGAGGCCGCGGCCCTGCCGGGTGCGGCGTCGTCCCCTGGGCCCCGCTCCGCTGACCTCCCCGGCCCATGCTGCCCCGCCGAAAGCGTGGCTGCTTCCTTTTTTTTTTTTTTTGTCTCTGGCCTCCAGAATAGCTGTGCCGTCGCTGGTCTGTCTAGTTCTGCCTGGAACCGTCTCCTGTCGTCTGCACCCCACGACCACACTGCAGAGCGGGCTGACCCCACCCCAGTCTCGGTCCCCACTCTGGCCCCGGCCGCGAGTAGGAGAGCCGGGCTGCGGTTCCCGTGGAGCTCCCCTGCAGGTTCTGGGCCAGCTTCTTTCCTTGGCACTGGGGAGGGTGTGGGGGACCGAGATAGGAAATGCAGGTCCCCCTGAGCGGGGCGGGCGTCCATTCATTCTTCGCTGATTGTACAAAAGTGGGTAAATTACAGGTGTAGTGTGCACGCCTTTCATTTTAGCACTCAGGAGGCTGAGGCAGGAGCATCTTTGAGAGTTCAAGACCAGCCTGGGCTACAAAGTGAGCTCGAGGCCAACCTGAACTGCGCTGAGATCCTGTCTCAAAAAGACAAAAACAACAAAAATTAAATATTGGGGCTAGGAATATGGTTTAGCAGCATGGCGCCTGCCTGGCAAGTGTGAGGGTCTGAGTTTGATTCGCAGCCCTCACTGAAAAAAATTAAGTAACTCAGGTCTGGCAGGATAGCTCAGCGGTCTAAAACACCTGCTTAGGCAACCATAGGGACTGCAGTTCGATCCCTGGCACCACACGCTGCGCCAACCTCACCCCCAGGGCAGGCTGAGCCAGCCATAGCATGCATGCATACATACATAAGTAAAGTTTTAAAAAAAAAATTAAGTCATTCTTAAAAAATAAATTTTGGGAGGTATGGTGAGATGGCTCAGCCATCTAAAGCGCCTGCTTAGGCAAGCTTAGGCAACCACAGGGACCACAGTTTGATACCTGGCTCCACGTTGCGCCAGCCATACCTAAATAAATACATAAAGTTTTTTTTAAAAAATGAATTACACAGTGAGATCCTGTCTCAAAAAGATGAAAGAAGGGGCTGGGGAGATAGCTTCGTGGCACAAGTGCCTGCTGGGCATGTGCAAGGTTGTGAGTTCAAACCCCAGTCCCGCAAAAAAATAAAAAAGATGTGGCCGGGTGTGGTGGCGCATGCCTGTAATCCTAGCACTTGGAAGGCTGAGGCAGGAAGTTCAGTGCAAGTT
>PVKN010044154.1:0-10132 GCA_004027915.1 Capromys pilorides
TAAAATACTCCAGCAGCATCTGAGTCTAAACGAAATACTTCAAACTCCAGTTCATCACCCATGTTTATCTCCACAGTGTGCCACTGCTCAGCTGACATCTGCTCAGGCTCAGGGATGGAGGCATTGAAACATCCATGTACAAGACAGCTAATGTGGCTAGAAGATATTTTATTCACTATACCCACAAGCTTTTGCCATGGTTCACGGCAGAAAACAACAAAATCTGCTTCAATGTTAAGATGAGTATTGTCCCTGATCATTGTAAATGTCTCCCAGTTCACCCACAAATTTGATACTGTATATGCAATAGGGACACCTAAAAGACTCTTGGAATAGTGAAGGGGCTTGGTATCTAGCTGCTCTCAGATACCAGTGCGTTTCTTGTTGAGGTAGCAGGGTTACAGGGCAATGTTCCTGAGATGCGGCCCTACCACAAGGCATGATAGTGGTTGTTCATCAGCGCACAAGCAGCAGAATAGGTTGGCAGCTCGAGACAAGGCAGGACACTGGCTGGTCCTACCACTAGACCTTCAAAGGCTGACTTTGGCATTGGCCCATCGCAAGAACCGGCAACCATGAGGCTGAGGCAGAGTGCTTGCAAGTTTTACAGATTTAATCACCAAATTCAGCAATGTAGCAGGATACAAAGTCGATATCCAAAAATCAGTAGCGTTTTTGTACACAAACAATAAACATGCCTTTCAAAATAACATCAAAAAAAAAAAAAAAAAAAAAAAAAAAAAAAAAAAAAAAAAAAAAAAAAAAGAAAGAAAGAAAGAAAGAAAGACTGACTTAGGAATCAGTCTCACAAAGGACATAAAAGATTTATACAGTGAAAATTATGGTACTCTGAAAAAAGAGACTGGAGATGATTTCATAAAATGGAAAAACATTCCATGCTCCTGGATAGGATAGGAAGAACCAACATTGTGAAAATGGCCATACTCCCAAAATTGATATACAGATTCAATGCAATCCTGATTAAAATACCATAAGTACACTACTAGCTAGAGAAAACCAGAAGAGACCCAGAATAACAAAAACAATCCTGGGGCTGGGGAGTTAGCTCAGTAGAATAAGCACTTGCCTGGCAAGCACAAGGGCCTGAGTTCAATCCTCAGTTCTGCAAAAAACAAAAAGACAAAGGCAATCCTGGGAAACAAAGGAAAGGTAGGAGGTATCACAATCCCTGACCTGAAATTATACTATAAAACTACTGTGATAAAATCAGCATGGGTCTTGCAAAACAAACAAACAAATGAACAAAGAAACAAACAGAAACAGACCTAAGGATTAACGGAACAGAGTGGAAGACGCAGACACAACTGCAAAGACACTCGGCACCTTATTTTTAACAAAGAGGCTAAACACATTCCTTGTAATAAAGACAGCCGCTTTAATAAATGGTGCTGGAAAAACTGGCTTTCCACGTGATAGAGGCTAAAGCTAAACCCATACCTGTCACCATGCACAAAGCTACAGTCAGAATGAATCAAAGATTTAAACATTAAAATAGAAAAACTAAATCTTCTGTAGGAAAACGTAGGTATAAATCTTAGAGACGTAGAGCAGGTAGAGAGTTCATGAACAAAAGCCAAACTGCACAGGAAATACTTCAAAGAATCACCCAATGGGTTTTCATCTTTTTGAAAACTTTCTGCACTTCAAAGCAAGTCTCCAAAAGAGTAAAAAGAAACCCCACAAACCGGGAAAAAATTACATCTGACTGTCCCTCTGACAAAGGTCTTCTATCTAGAACATATAAAGAATTACAGTTAAACCACCCAAGTTCAGAAACCCAATCAAAAAATGGGCATCTGAGATAAATATAAACTTCCCAAAGGTAGAAACAGAAATGGAAAGTAAATATATGAAAAAATGCTAATATCATTGGTTATTCAAGAAATGCAAATTGAATAAAGATTGCATCTCACCCCAGAAGGAATGGCTAACATCAAGATGTCAGCCAATAACAAATGTTAGAGAGGCTATGGAGAAAAAGAAACTCCTTTGCACTGTTGGTGGAAGTACAGACTGGTACAACCAGTATGGAAATTAGTGTAGAGATTCCTTCAAAAGCTAGGACTAAAGGCTGGCCAGGTAGCTCAGAAGATTAAAGGGCCTGCTTAGGCAGACACAGGGACTGGGGTTTGATCACTGGCATGCCATGCTGGCCCCAACCCTGGGACTCGCTGAGGCAGTGATTGAGACTTGGTGTGGTGGTGCATACTTGTAATTCCAGTGCTTGGGAGGCTGAAAACAAGAGGATCGCTGCAAGTCTGATCTGTGCATTGAGACCCTGTGAAACCTGTACCACACACACACACACACACACACACACACACACACACACACACACACGGATTAAACATCCCATTCAAGCCAGATATTCCCCTCTTGGGTATTTCTTTCCAGAAGAACTGAAAACCTCATATCACAGCAATATATGTGCACCCATGTTTATAGTAGCACAATTTGCCCCAGTTAAATCCTGAAAACAACTGAGATGCCCATCATCTGAAGAATGGATAAAGGAGATGTTGTATTATTACACAATAGAGTATTATTCAGCAATAAAAAAGGATAAATTTGAGTCTTTCATTGGTAAACTAGAAGTAAAGAACATATTCCTCTCTCTCTCTCTCTCTCTCTCTCTCTCTCTCTATTTAGGACAGGGTCTACAGGGCCTATAGGGTCTCACTACATAGATCAGACTTAGTGATTCTCCTGTTTTCAGCCTCCCAAGTGCTGGGATTACAGCACATGCCACCACACCCAGTGGTGTCTCAGCGTGCCCCAGGGATGGGACCGGTACAGCCAGCTAGGGATTGAATCCCACATGCTACACTCTGCCTAAGCAGGTTCTTTAGTCTGTTGAGCTATCAGGCCAGCCCAAGAATAAACTCTTGAAATAAATCAGACCCACATGTGCAAACATTATATTGTCTCCTTAGTGTGAGAAGCTGAAAGGGAAAAATGGAATCTGAAAAGCATAATAGATATTGGGAAAAGGGATTGAACTTATTCAAAAGGAAAGAAAAGGACAGAAGAGAGAGTGAGGGAGAGAGATTTATGTACATATGTAAGCAGGATTATTTGGACAACTGTACGGTGCATTTCTGCTGGTCTATGAAAGAAGCAGTTAATGCTTTAATTTGTTTCATTTCCTTTTTTTCAATTGTTTGTATTTTTTGTCTTCTTAATTTCATATACATTTCTCTTTCTTCCAATTTTGCATGCTTATATCTGATAATATGAATAACTGGTTGGAACACAACACTATGTATTACAGCAAATACTGTGAAATTCATATCTGTTAAGTGAGATTCTGTATCACTTGTAATTTTTTGTTTAATTCTAATTTGCACTTTCTTTAAAAAATAAAAATAAAACAAAATTAAAAAACCCAAACAAACAAAAAGTAGAAAGAGCTTGGTTGAAAAACAATACCCTCCACACTAATGAAGCAAATGGTAATCCCATCAAAAGTCCTAATCACACTGGAAAATTTTGCTCAGCTATAAAGAGTTCTTATGAAACTTGGGAAACACAAAGGAAATCTTATGTTCAGAGAGAGGGGAAGAGTCTGTTGCTGCCCCTGCATAGTCTGGGGTTCCTGTGTGACCTTACAAGTCAACAGATGCTCCAGGAGAGAACTTACCATCAACTGTGAAGAGGCAGAGCCTGTAGCCAAGACCTATCCGCCAATGATTTCAAGTCCTTTCCTTAGTCCTTGCCCGCATCCTGGCTGTCTTGTCTCAGGCCCTCAATTAGAATGGCTCTATCACTGTCTAGCATGTGTCCTTGCTCCCATGATAATATAAGTTAAAGGGGAAACAGCAGCATGAACTTATAGGCAACAGATTGAATTGAGAAGGACAAGAAAGATGGGAAGAGCTTCAGTCTGAGCAGAAGAGAGGAGAGGACACAACTCTGACAAAGATCAGACTGCCCATTGATGAAGTAAAGAGGCCAGCCAGTTTGTATGGGGTCGCTGAGGTGGGCTAGAGGCAGCTGCTCATTATCTCAGGTCTGGTTTTGCAGCTCACGTGAAGTCCATGAGCAGGCAGGGTGATCAGCTTCCCAGGAAGTCATTGCTCCTGCTTTTGGAAGTCCTGAAGTCTCGGCTTTGCAGTCCCTGCTGGAGGCCAAGGTGAGTGCAGATTCAGGGCAAGGACTAGAGACCTCTAGGCACCCATTCCAGTGGGTAAGAGAGCTGGTAGGTGAATGTCCTGTAACTCTCTTATCCTTGTGTCCTCAGTGCTGAAGTAGGAATGAGATAAGCTAGGTAAAGTTAGGGTTACTAAACCTTCTATTACTACATTTTCAACACATATTTCTTAAGTTATTGGCATACCTATATGTAGAGCTGAACATGGGTCTGACTCAAAGTTTTGTTGTTGTTTTTTTTTTTAGTGCAGGGTCTAGAGGGTCTCACTACACAGATTGGACTTATAGTGATTCTCCTATTTTCAGCTTCCCAAGCTTTGGGATTATACTCATGCACCACTGTGCTCAGTTTCAATCTGTTTCAGCACAGGCATGCGCCATCACACCCAGTTTCAATTGCCATCTTGCACACTCCAGGGGTGGGGCCAGCATGGCAGGCCAGGGATAGAACTGCCAACCCTTGTGTCTACCTAAGCAGATGCTTTAACTGACTCAAAATTTTAAGGTAATAAAGGACACAGATTCAAAATGAGGGCAGAAATCCCAAGGTTTTCTTGTTTTTAATTACACATTAGGTGTTTGCATGCCCAAGCGAAAAGTTACTATTTCTTAACAAAAGCAGCTTTTATGTTCCCTAATGCCTCAAAAGAAAACACAAATCATGGTTCTTATAGTAGGTAACAAGCCTGGATTTTGCTGGGATTTTGTTGTGACATGTTTGTTTGCTGGGGGTTCTGGCTACCTCATTGTAATGAGGAGGTTAAATCCTACTATCCCAAAATGTGACAATGTGGAAATTCAAAAAATCTCAGAAGTCAGAAAGTCATTCTCTTTTCTATGTGTTCTGATCATAAAAGAATTCCCTGGCCTCCTTCATTAAAAGTAGATCATAGTATATGACAGAAGTCCTGCCCAATGACTGGAGAAATGGAATGAGATCACAGTGACCTGAAGGAAGAAGGGTCTGAACAAATAGACTGTACCATGTTTTCCCTCGTTTGCTGCCATTACTTCAGACCCCTTTGGTCCAATGACACCATATTACTGCTCACTCTTCATCGATCCTACACAAAAAATGTAGTTTTCTCTGGATCTTTTTGTCTTCATTCCTAAAGGCTATCACATCTTCTAAACTTTTGTTAAATAAATTTGTTATATTTTTCACTTGTTTGTCTGGTTTACTTTAGGAGTGTGAGCGAAAAGACTTGTAACTGGTGAAGAAATGATTCATTTTCTCCTTCTCTATATAAAGGTAACCAGGAGCCTCCCAGTCTCTGCTCTCTCCCACACTTGCAATGTTCCCAGCCATGCGTTGATACCCACCAACATTTTTTACTGTGTCCCACCAGGACCCTGACTGCTAGAACCCCAAGTTGACTCTCTCAGATACAGGTGTCAGTTTGCCCTGAGCCTGGATTAGTTTTGCTTTTTCAATACCAAGCAGTTCTCTGCCTGATTTATGCAAATCTCACAGGCACTCATAGAAGTAGTGATGGAAATTCTGTATCTTAAACCAGCTGGATGAAGGGATACCTAGAGAAATAATAGGAAGATTATTTCTGTATGCCTGTGGCAGTGTCTCCAGATCAAACTGACACCTGACTTCATGCACTGAGAGGGAGAACAACATTGACTGGCACATTTACTCATCTGCAGGCCCAGAAAAAGTGGGCAAAGAAAGGCCAACTTTTCCTCCTTCCTGGAGCCAGGACATACATCTTTCACCACAACTGAACTGCGGAATTGTAGGTTTTTCTGGTCCTTTGTAATACAGGGAAATGAAATGCCCAACATGTAAGATACTTGGGATGAGTTTGTGTTCTCTAAAATGGAAGAATGAGTTTTAGGAACAATAGAGGTTAAGAGCAAAATATATTTTTAGGGGGAAAGAAAGTTCCTATTCACCAGACAGAATGAAGTGGGACCTGAGTGGGTTGCTCCAAATCTGCCTTTTCCAGGGATTTTTATAGAGCAAAATCATGTGGCAACATAGAGAACATGGGAACTCAGGTGGGCATGAGGTAGAACAAAATTACCTCATGTGGTTAGCCAATAAGATTACAAACACAATTGCTCAAGTAACATTGATTAAATCCAGGACCAATAGGATAACGAGTCATGTAGCAGGCAGGCATTAACACAGAAGTGGAACTTTTCTTGTAGGACTTTGGGTCAGTGATTCTCTCTGGCTTCCAGGTGATTGCTGCCTATTTAGAATCATTGCCTGATGCCCATTCCTAAGGAAGTACATGGCTGTGTTTACTCTTTTGTCCTGAGGTCTAGCAGGAATGTCTGTCTCTCCAAAGTTGCAAAATCATCTTGTCTTCTATACTGCCTCCTTGGGGGCCTAGCCTATAAGATTTCTTTCTAATTCAGCTCCCTGCAACATTTGGACACCAAGATTTATACCACTGGTCCCGTTCCTAGATCTGGCCTCAGACTTAGAATTGGGTCTTTAATTGCTGTGGTTCTAAGACTTCCAGATGTGAAGTGAACCGTGCTACTGGCATCCCAGGAGCATCAGCCTGCAAACAACTCCCTGTGTATTGTACAGTTTCTAGGTCACTGTAGTCATGCAAAGCAATTTACTTATTAACTTGTCTCTTGTCTATTTACCCATCCTCCCACCTACTTTAATATTTTGGTCTCTCTGGACAACTTTAACTAAGTAAAGCTCAGCAAGAATCATCACTAATCCCTCTACTAATAGATATTTATGTTTTATTACCATTTTCCCCTGAGCTTCCAGTTTCTGAATCAGTTTTTGGCTCTTTAAAGTGAAACAGCCTAAGGCAATGCTCTGTACATTGATAAAACTCACAACTAAATTTAATTTTACTCCATCATCAGGGATTGCATCATGAACTGGCTAGCGCAAAAATAGCAATGAGGGTGATGTAACAAAGGAAAAGGAAACTAAATGTAAGTTGTAGAACTGAATCAGAAGAAAGGGGTAAGGATTCCACCCCTCCCTGCTCACCCTGGTTAAGCAGCCTGACTGAGAGGAGTTTGTCTTATCTTCACAGATCAGGGGATTTTTCTGTTTGTTTGGAAATTACTTAGTGTTATTCTAATGAAAACCTTTAACTCCCTGAACTCAGTAACAGAAACTAGTGGTATAAGATATACCCTTGGTCCAAGGATCTAGCTCAGTGGCAGAACACCTGCTCAACAAGTGCAAAGTCCTGAGTTCTAATTCCCAATATGCCCTACCCCTGCAAAATACCCCTGCAGTCAACTGGCAGCTGTGAGTATGACTAGCAGCAATGATTCTCTCCAGAATGTCAGGTATTTCCTGTAGTCTGCGTGTTGTAATAATCCAGGCAATGGCTCTTTCTGCCTCTTCCTTGTGAATAATCAAGCTGGTTCTAGAAAGTTCCCTGGCCAGCTCTCGTGGAATGGCCTCACTTATCCTGTGCTCTCATCTAGACCATTAGAGAATACTCTTGTTACCAAAATCAAAGAGAAAGATTAAAACATATGATACACTTAACTTTCTGAGGACACTGTATAAGTTAATCATTGCCATAGTTTTACGTGATAATACTATATTGTTTTTAAGTCTTAAGATAAGGAAATTTGCCATAGTCTACTTCTTTTTCTTGTGTGAAAATATCAGAAAACAACATCCTAGTTCCTTGGGTTCTGATAGGAACACTCAAGGCTTAAAGTACTTTTCTATTTGTCATTTTTAACCATTCTGAAGGAAAAAAAATTATTCCCAGCCCTTATTATTATTTTTCTTTTACTTATTGCTTAGTTTTACAAAATGTAAATTGTGCCAAGTCTTTTATTCACTTTTTTTCTTCTAATGGCCTGCACACACCTCTATGCAGGCCTTCTTTCACTGTCAGTTCTTTCACTGTCTTTTGTATTTTTCTATCAACGCTAAAGACTGTTCATCATGCTCCCTGTTTGGTTGCCTATAGTTCTTTGCAAATACAGAAAGACCATTAGAACACATTCTGGTAACTGATGTTTTTGTTTGTTTTTCCTGTGTCTTCCAGGAGTATGAATTTTGTATAGTCATTAGCATAGTAACCCACCAGAAACATGTGAGACTATTTCTCCATATTTTCAACACTTATTACTTCTATATTTTTGACTCCAGCATTCTTAGTGCCATGACATCTCTTTCTGGTTTTAATTTCACTTCTTTCTTTCTTTCTTTCTTCTTTCTTTCTTTCTTCTTTCGTTCTACATTTATGTATTTGCTACAGGGTCTCACTACAGCTCAGACTTATAGTGAGCCTCCTGTTTTCAGCCTCTTCAGCTCTGGGATTATAGGTGTGCACCACCACATGTAGACTCAGTCACCAGCTCAGTGTGCCCCAGGGGCGGGGCTGGTGTGGCATGCGGAACTGAAGATCGAACCCTGATCCCTGCACTTGCCAAAGCAGGCACTTAGTCTGCTCAGCTATCTCACCCGCCCAACTTTTCACTTTCTGGATAACGATCTTTGATAATAAAAGTATTTAATTTGGATAAAGTCCCACTCATTTTTTGTTGCTGCTTTTAATGTCATATATAAGGATCCATAATGAATCGGAAGTCAAAGAAAACATAGGAATAAATATTTAGTTCTTTCATTTAAACATTTAGTTCTTTTGTGTAGACATTTTTTCCTTTTTGTGAGATGTGAGCTTATGGTTAAGCTTCATTATTTTGCACATGAATATCTGTATCTGAGCAGCACTTTCTGAGAGATTTTTCTTTTTCTCTTAGATGGTTGTGGTACCCTTGCTAAATCAAATGACCTTAGATATACAGTACAGGCTGACCCTTGGAATCTAAACTTTCTTACATTAATTTATATGTATATGACTCTTTTTTCTCAGTTCTCTAAGCATTTTAATTACTATGTTTTGCAGTATGCTTTCAAATCAGAAAGAATGAATTAAGCTTACCTTCAGTCTATTTTTCCAGATTGATTTGACTCTCTAGAGATCTTTCAGTTTTAAATGGATTTTAGGATGAGCTTTTGCACTCTGTAAGACTATATCATTGTGTTTGCATGGGACCAGTAGAACATTTTGGTAAGTACTAACTTCTGAACAATTTTGAATTTTCCAGTCAATGAACATTATATCTGTTATGGTTCGTGTCTAGTTGTCCCCCTGGAGCCTCATGCAGCTGCGCGGTGGACTTCTAGAGTTTGTGATGAACTCGTGACTCAGTGCTGGGGTTATAGGGGTGAGTGTTACACCCTGCCCAGGGCAGATCATCTGAGTGCAGCGTAAGGGAGACAGATTGCTCTCTATTGCCATTGTTGTCGCTGCTCTTCCCTTTTGCTCTTGCTGTTTTGCTATTTTCTACCCCCATAAAATGCTGTCCTCTGCCATGTGCCACTCAGCCTTGGAGCCAGCTGAGTATGGACTGAAACCTCCACAAACTGTGAACTAAATAAACCTTTCATTTCTTAATTTTGGGGATCAGGTATTTTGTCCCAGCAAAGAGAAAAAAGTAACTGAGACAATATCTTTTCACTTATTTAGGTTTCTTTAATATCTTTCAGTAATAGTTTGTAGTTTTCAGTGCATAAATCTTCTACCTCTGGCTACCTTTCTTACCAATTGTTTCATCTTTTTTTGATATTATTATTATAAATGGAATATTTTTGTAAGTTTCTTCTTTCAGATTACTTATTGCTAACGAACAAACACCAAGAAAATCTGGGGTAATCTTGTATCTTGCAACTGCGCTGGATTCACTCATTGGTTCAGATGGTTGCGTGTGTCTGGGTACACACACATAAGTGTTTATTCTTTAGGATTTATTACATATAAGGTTATGTCATGTGGAAACAGAGATTCCCTTATGATTTGGATGTCTTTAATTTAATCCTTAATTTTATAGGTAGTCATACTCAGGCATATAAATTAGCAATTACTAATCCATAATTTGGATTTTTTGAGATTGACTCACAGTCTGGCCAATTTTATTTTACTTCCTGATATTTTCT
>PVKN010044155.1:0-10133 GCA_004027915.1 Capromys pilorides
AAAGGAAGGTACCACAAGCAGGAGGAGGGACAAGTGCAGGAGTGAACCTGCTTGCCTTGTAAAGGAGGAAAGGGCAGTGAGAGTGAATCAGAATGACAGAGGAAGAGAGCATTAAAGATAGAGGCAGGAGCCACATCCTTTAGGATCATAGAAACTTTGTAAAGACATTTTATTTGAGTTTCAACAGAGAGCTTTTATGCAATGGATTGCAGCAATCTCACAGAGGTTTTCTGAAGTCCAGGAGTGATGCACATGGATTGTGAGGCACAGGGGAGCCAGGAAAAGACAAAGAGCAGGTCTACACTGTTGTAACATTTTACTAGAAATGGATAGTACTAGAAGAAGCTTACAGACTTGAGCTACAGGAATGGACACGGTGAAGACAGCTTAAATGTAGACTGTGTTTTAGAAATTCCAGGGGTGTCTGAGCAGGGTTAGAGGAAAGGGATGGCTCTTGATACAGAGTTTAAAGGCATCAAATGCTGTCTAATGAAAAGAACCGAGAAATAATGCAGAGGACTCGCAGTGTAGACACAGGGGCTGCCTACAGAGGAAGGCGAGCACCCGAGGTTTTCTAGGCCTGGAGTGACTGGCAACCACTGATTGCAACACTCCTAATAAAGCCACGCCTTCATGTCTTCCCTTAGCTAGGAGCAACAGATCTCACTTTTCTATCAAAAACTTTCTAGTTTCCGGATGTTAACTAACTGGATCATTTCCTCTAATTCAATAGCAATCCAGATAATCAAAACACATGATAAAAATAGAAATTTAAATACTAATCACCCAGTTCATAGTGCCTGATAAGTAGCAAAGAAATAAAAACACCAACATATAAAGCATGAGAGCAATTTAAAGCAATGAATACTTTATTATACAAGTGATAAGCACATAAATAAGCATCCGCCACCAGAGCTGGGATCATACACACATAAGATCCTGAAAAGAGATGAAATCCAAAATTTGCATAAACGCACACTTGAAGCATCTGGAGGAGTGCTAAAGTTTCCCATCATACTTAAGAGCCACCCAAGTATGCAAAAATGCAGTGTAGTCGTGATTTAAAGAAACCTTGCCAGCAGCAGAATATTCTACAATGAATCAAGCCCAACCATTCATGCAATAAAGAAAAAAGTCAAAAAAGGAACTGTAAATTAATTACCATAAAGGGTTCTTTTCAGCCTAAAATGCATAGAACCTATTGTCATTAAACTGCTACGATAGACAACAGACACCAGCTTGCACCTTCAGTTCATTTAGGATTAAACACATGGCTTTCCTATATAATATTTACAGTTAAATACTAGGGGCTTATGCCAAGCTTCTATACAGCACAGTTTTGTTATAAAGTTGAAATAAAAACAAAAGAGTAGAGAATCAATGAAAAGGTTGCTTGTTAAGATGATTTGTTATACTTGAAACAATGGAAGGCCATGGTATTCTCCAAGCTTTTAAATACATTGCTAGAAGGCAGGGACATAGCTCAGCAAGCACAGCGCCTGCCTGGCAAGCACAAGGTCCCGAGTTTGATTCCCGGCACTGAATAAATAAATAACTTTATTTCTTACAACTACAAGAATGATCATAAGCAAATGTTTTCCAAACTAGCAAATGACTACTCATCTAACAAAACGCTCAGGCATTGATTTAAACAATACTTCCAGAAAGCAGTGAACTGCAGGGAGCTTTTGTAAAGGCTGTGTGTCTGACCCCAGGTACTGTTTTACCAACTGCATCAAGAACAGATGCGACAGTGACCACAACTGCTTTAAGAGGTCTAGCAGAAACAGAACTGTCTGACGGCTTGAGGGGAGAGCCATTTGATTCACAGGCCTCTCTACATGATCTTTCAGGCTCAGCCTGGATAAGAGGCAACTAAAAATGACAGCAGTATCAACTGCCATTTTTATGTGTGTATTTATTTATTTATTTTGTATTTTAGGGAAGGGTCTACAGGGTGTTCAGGGTCTCACTACTACATCAGACTCCTAGATATTCACCTGTTGGCAGCCTCCTAAGAGCTGGGATTACAGGTACATACCACCAGGCCCAGTCTCAACCGCCATCTCAGCATGCCCCAGGGGTGGGGCTGGCACAGCAGGGCCAGGGATCGAACCCATGGCCCCTGAGCCTGCTTGCAGGCGCTTTAATCCGCTCAGCTATTTGGCCAGCCCTTTTATATGTATTTATTAAATGGTTAACTGAATATCAGAAAGATCTGGGACCAGAGAAATTAGAAGTAGTTATAAAAATATTGATATTGTTAATAATATCCTTACTCCTAACTTTAAACTTTTCTACCTCATAACTCATACTTCTTACTCAGAAGTTACAAAATTACCTTGAGGTGAATTTCCACTCTTAATTACTACATGGATAACCTGATATAACACATCAGTATTCCACATATCCCAGCAATCCTGGCTGGGAGATATATTTTTTGGAGCTACATAAAGTTTCCAAGCACCTGAAGCTTTTAGCTCAACAAAGTGCTGTGCTCGAATGAATACTGAGAAGATGTATCAGGCAGGGTTAACTTCAGAGAATTTACTTTAACACTGTCTGTGAGACTAACTGGCCTCTTGTGTACTCAACAAAGCACAACTGAAGTGACCAGGCCTGTGAACAATCTGATGAATAACATTTAAAATAACCAACTTAGGTCTCTAACCCACTCAGCTAGCCAGTGCATATTAACATCTTTCAAAATTCAGTCTAAGGCACTGTGCGAGCTAGCCTCTGTACACATGAGAGAATACTATATTCTTAATTATATCTTGAAAGAGATTAGGCACTGTAAGAAAAGCTTTACTGAAGTTACTTAATTGGTCTTCACAACACCAGGAAACAAGCACTAACTTTTCTTACTTTACAAAGGACATGAACAGCAACACACACAGGTCTGGTGGCTCATGTGCCTGGAATACAGGCAGCACAAGGTAGGCCGAGGCAGGAGAACTGCTCCAATGGGAGGCCAGCCTGGGCCACACAGTGAGTTCAGGGCCAAAGTAAACTGCCAGCTGAGACCATCTCAAAAACCAACCAAACAAAAAGAGGCTGCTCACTTCAGCCTTCAGCTCTACCACCACCACCACCCCTTGTACCCTCAGGAGACATAAATTACAAAGTCATTTTCCCTGCCCTTGAGCAGATTCCAGTCACAGAGGGGAGATTACTGCACTCCAGTAATTAAGTAACGGGAAGACAAGAAGGGAATGTGGTAAAAGCTCCGGAAATCTTAAGAAGCTCCTCCTAGACAGAAGGGAACATCTGGTTATAGGGCTTAACTGCGTGTGTAGTAACTATGACTACGTGTGTAGTAACTATGAATCAAGAAAATTTAAAGCCCAGACATCTGTATGTCTGTTGGCATGGACTCTGCCGTGAAATCTTTTGAAAAGATAATTCCATTTTCTTCTGGATTCCTTACAAGATAAGAGTTAAAAATAAATAAAGGACATTACTGATGTCTTATCCAAAGTTCAGAGAATTCCAGATATGCAGCAGAGAGATAAGCTAGAACAGAGGCCATACAACACCTAGAGGATGGGAAATGATGGAACTGGAGAGCCGAGCTGAGAACTCACTCCAAGGACAAAACTAAGGCACAGGGAAATGGGTCTGTGCTCCAAACAATCAGCTGGGCCAGGGCAGGCAGGGAGTTACCCAGACCAGGCAGCAAGACTCTCCAAGGCAGCCTCAGATCAACTGCCCTACTACTGCAGAATTATTACTTGAACTACCCCCTTCCCAACAGGCTAGGTTTATTTGCGATATGTCTTAATTACGTAATTTTACTTTCATTTCTTCAGTAATTGATTTGATTACAATAGCATTAACATATATCTTGTATCTGTACACACACTGTTGTCTATCTTCCGGACAACAATCAGATAGATGAAAAACAAAAACATTCAGTACATGAGCCAGGAATATTGTATTTTTAAACCTTTTGCTGTTTGTTGCTGGTGAAAAGCATATTCAAACCATGTCTTTCCTAAAAGACAATTTGCTAGGAATCTGATTGAACATGTGTATTGGATCCGTTTCTTAGTTATTGTGTAACTTGGTTCTTGCATACTCTTCCTATACAGTGACAATACACTAGCAGCGATCGTTCTAGCTAACTATGTGCAGTCCCCGTTCTAGAAGCTTTCCATAAACTGTCTCCTCTGACAAGGAAAACATCAATGCTGTCGTTTCACAGATAAACTGAGATGCCACGAGCTGGGACTGTCTGGGGACCCCACGTGGGAAGTGGCAGAGCTCACTTCCTTGTGCGCTAGAGAGAAAAAGTGGCAAGTTCATTCCGTCTTAACAAATAAAATATCAGCTAAGTAACACACACACACACACACACACGCACGCACACACACGCACACACCAGATTCTTTTGAAACTGCTTGAACAAATGGTAAGCCCAGGTTTTATCTGTGCATTCTATGTTAAGGTGTAAAATAATTTTGAATACTACAAAGCATCTTAGAAATAAAATATCACTTGTTTTGTTTTGAGTCTTTTTGAGACAGGGTCTCACTATGTAGTTCAGGCTGGCCTTAAGCTCCCTCTGTAGCCCAAGCTGGTCTTGAACTCACAATGATTTTACTGTCTCAGCCTCCTGAGGGCTCAGGTTACAGGCGTGCATCATGATGTCCAGCAAAATCTCACTTTTAATGAACTTAAAAACAGCTTGTTTTTGTAAGCAAGTAAAACATACCCTGATCTTATTTTTGTTATATATGGGCTAAGTAAACTTCTAGGAACAACACACATAATAAACTTCACCTTATGTCTGATAAATTGTTATTGAATTCTAAATTCTATGTGTTGTAATGGGCAGAAACCAACTCGAATATTCTATATCTCTGAGTATGATCTCAAGAAACTTTCTTTTTGTTTTTTGTTTTGGTACCAGGGATCGAACTCAGGACCGTAAGCTTGCTAGGCATGCGCTTAAGCTGCTTTCTCCCCAGTCCTCAAGAAACTCTTTTCAAATACTCAATACTTGTAGCTTAGATATTTCTGGAAGAAATGGATCAGCGAGCAAAAGCAGTATGCAGAACCCATCTCATCTGCTCAATATCAAGGTCCTTCTTCATTGCCACTTCTCAAAAGGGGAAAAGAGAGGAGCAGGAAGGGAGGAGAGGGGAGGATAAAAAAGAGCATTCTCACTGCTTTTGTCTGGCTTACCATCTTCTTACTCACTTCCCAGCCTCACTCCACAGATGGCAGCTTAAGGGCAGATCCTTAAGGCAGCTTTAATCCTACAATCAAGTAGCATATCTCCATGGTAGTATATTACGCAGTCCTTTGTCCAAAGGACAAACGCAGTAGGAGAGTTCAAGGAGGCCACTGATAATAGCACTATTTTTTTCTTTTTCTTTTTTTTTTTTTTTTCTTTTTAAAAATCAGCAATCTATTCCAGTACTAGCGGGTTTTATCCTGCTTGCAATAGCCCATCCTTAGGCTCCAACAGCCCATCCTTGGGGCCCGTTCTCTCAGTCAGTCAAGTCTCACCTCCCCTTCTGCGGTTTGCAGACCTCTCCACATCATGCTTCTGACCACAGATGTCTGCCTTCTATCAGACCCCACTCTTCAGCAACTGCCGCACCCCTCATCTTTCAAGCAGAAAATTTCCTTGCCTTACAAACTCTGGTTTGTCTTTATATTTTTTCTGAGAGATGAGAAAAAGAAGGGAAAACTACTCTTCTTTTCCCCATTCCTCCCTCCAGTTGATCTGTGACTTCTGCTGGAGTGTTGCTTTTCCCTCTACTTCTAAGTTCAGCATTCTGATTCTTCCTCTCTTCTACAACTAGCCTCGTCCACCTTCACACCTCTGCTCTTTCCTTTCAAATGCCTTGAGCTGCTTTCACAGGTCTGCCCACATTAGCAACAGACCACAGGAGTCTTGCTAAAAACAGTTTCTCTTTAAAAAAAATTAAGGTAAAAACGTAGCAACACAAAATGGAGTTTTAAATTTGTGAAAGGAAAAAACAGGTTAAGGTTCTTTAAAAAGAAGTAAACTTTTTTCTTCTCTGTGAGGCAGAACAGAAAAATCTAGTTTTTAATGCCCTCTACTCTGATATCTTTTGCCATCACAGGCTACAATGTCTCCTTTAATACTGTCAAGTCATTTAACATTTATATGTGCATAACTACTTTATAGTATCTCAAACTATGAATGAGTATCACTCATAAAACAATTCAAAGTAATACCTGAAATTCCACTGTATCAATACAGCAACTAAGAAATACCTTGTGTTCTGACTAAATCTAAAATAGTACTCAATACACATGAGAAGGACTTTGTATATGAAAATACCACAGTCTTCAATATACATTATCAACAGCAGTTGGCCACTTTCACAAGTGTGTGATATACTGAAATTCAAGGTTAAACCCAGGGTAAGAGATATCACCAGCTGCTTTACAGAACAGTTTCATGTTTTATCTCTTTGAAAAAAAAAAATGGCTGTCTGAATTAATTTTTCATTGTACATGTAGAAATTGATTTTTGTAAGAGAGCCCAAGAATACAGAACTACATAAAAACAAAAGTTCCTAATTGTCCTCAACGATCACAAAACTTTACCAGAAGCTTGATGTTTTCCTCTTGCCCTTATTCTTCACATGTACATACACACACTCAAAGAGACACAGAGACAGAGAGATATAAACACATGTGCTTCTAAAAACAGCGGTATCTTGTAACAGTTGTTTGAAATCAAGCATCCAGCTAGTTAACTATAGCTTCTCTAATTTGCTTAAAAACTTCAAAACTATAATCAGCTATTGTATTCAAACCGTGGGATCACTAACCCTACTCCAATTTAACAAAGCTTCAGGGAAGCAGTTTCACTGTGATTACCTCTGTAAAAATTATGTATTTTAAATTGCATTTCACTGTGATATGGGGATTGTGATTTTGATTTTCAAAATCCCAAATGCAAGAAATGTCATCAGGTCATTAATTTGTCATAGTTCAAAAAGGATGAGAGTATGTAATTCATGGCTTGACAGTATACAAAGAGCAGACGCACAGAAAATGTGTCACATTTCTTTTTCTAGTTCTTAGTTATGTCCGAACAGAATCCATTGCTGTTTTCAAGTAACTCTGTGAAAATTCAACACTGTAATTGAATTCACTTTATATTTCAAGGTACTATTACAGTCACTAGAAGTACTTAAAAGTGATACTACCTATCTCCAGTATCTAAAAATTCTTTTTTAAAAAGTTCAATGTCCAGGCTTTTGGTGGTATGGGAACCATCTGAACACTTATTATCTAACAGAAACAGACGGACCTAGGGCTGGCCAGATAGCTCAGTGGACTATGGGACTGGGGTTCAATTCCTGGCATGTCCTGTGGGCCCCACCCCTGGAGCCCACTTAGACAATGATTGGGACTGGGCGTGGTGGTCCATGCCTGTAACCCCAGCACTTGAGAGGCTGAAAACAGGAGGATCACTATGAGTCTGATCTGAGTAGTGAGACCCTGTGGACCCTGTGCTAAATACATTAGAAAGGGGAGAGAGAGAGAGAGAGAGACAGAGAGAGAGAGAGAGAGAGAGAGAGAGACAGACCTTATAGTATCAGGACCAATCATAAATCTGCAGCCATCAAACTTACAGATCACCACTTTTAAGTCTAAAGTATGACAAATGTATTAAAACACAGAGATCTACATCAGACCATCTGCTGAACAGATACCGACACGGGATAAAACAGTGAGGGCAAACCTTTCTGCACTTTCAATGATAAAAGCCAACCAGCTACAGCACCCATGCCACAGGCTCAGCACCACTGGCTCAAAACACCCCTAAGACATGTTTCGTAAAATAAATAAACCTCTCTACATAAATACTACTTGCTAAAGTGCACGTTCTATACAACATTTAAAAACCAGATCTTTATGACAATAGCCATAACAGAAAATATTGTATATGGCTGTAGAAGTAACACTGTCTCCTTACAACTCAAGCAAAAATGCTTGATGTTAATTCCCCTGGAAGAGAGCAACGGAGTACCCAAGTGCTCAAAATATTACCAAGCCCCACACTGGATGTCTTTGTAAGACAGAGAATCGATATCGTCAAGTGTAAGAAGAACTACGGCTTTGAGGATAATGAAAGAGCAATGACATTAACGTCAAAGGTGTAGACACCCAGAATGTTAATTTATTAGAACGTGACTTTACGCTGATTAATTATATGCTCCTCAAAATATCTGGAGTGCCTAAGAAAAGTTAATTGAAGCATTTCACCTTGCACATGCTACTAAAAACAGTTTTAAAATAAGTGATAGAGAGCTGGTTTTAAAATTACAAGTACATGGAATTCAATCTGTAAACTCGCAAGCCTGTCATACTAAAATAGCAGTAGAGGTATTGAAGATGTCGGTGGTGTCGTGGAAGCATTTACATTAGTATTACCTTGGATTCCACCAAACACACTGTATAGAAGCAGAAAACAAAGGCACTGACAAAAATCTTTCAGATCATTTTTTGGGGACAGAGTTCAAGATTTAGAAAAAAAAAATCTTGTACAGAATGAGCTATTATGGAAAGCAAACACATATCCAAGCAGAGAAAATTGCAAGTAAATTACAATTGCAGGATTATTTCAGCATCTAAGAAATCAACTTCCCAAATGTCTTCAAATAAGTCAGAAGTACATTCAATAAGTATACAAATGCCATAGCTAATTATAAGTAATATATACATACAATAAATATTTCCTAGACTTCTACAATGAATATCGTATTTCATGGGTAAAGAGATAAGTATTTGTTCATTGACTTCACAGATCCACATTTTGAAAATCTCGGATTCTTTATTAGCAGTGTGCACTCCCAAGATGTGCATATGCTTTAGTAAATACCCTTTAACTCACAGTAATTAAAGTATCTTGCTTATTAAAATGAAATTCTATGTTTTCCCTGTGAAATTCTCTTGCTGATGTCAGGTTACTCATTTATTCAAGGGCATCAATGTGATGCTTCTCCTAATGTGCAAAGTGAAGGGGCCTCTCCATATTCACCTAGTGCAAGGCGTCTCCATGCCACTGTCCATCTTCATGTGATCTACTGCCCACCTACATCTCTCATCAACATTCCTGTGGATGAAGCTTGAATTCATGACAGTGATGGTTGAGGTGTCCTTTATAGGCATTATGAGGTTGCCTGGACAGAAGTAAGCTATAAAATCCACAGTTAACAAATTTGAAAGAAAAACTATAATTCATGTTAAAGAAAACTAATAGATCCCAGCATGAGAATTGGTTTTAACCTGCTTTATATGTATTAATATAGGTTAAAGATCATATCTGGAGGATTTAGCCAAGAAACATTAAGAGGAAAATAAACTGAAGTAACTGAGCGGAAGCTAGACTAAATCCTAGAAGTCTAAATCCATGTCCATTCAAAGGAGAGGAACTAGACAAAAGTTTTCAACCTCAATGGTGATGTGATACTGAATATATTTGACCACTAAATATTTGAATTATAAGCTTCCTTCTGTTCCACTCAACAAATGACCTTCACTGATTGTCCATGTAGGTCTGTTCACAAGGACAAAAAGATTGGTCAAGCCAACTAGAATGATCCAGATGCTATGTAAATTCTTCGGGGTTCTCTTTCTAAATCTTTAATTGAGGTATAAGCATAGGTCACCATTCTGACCATCAGCATCAATTTTGCAAACTCACTTAATGTGAGTCAACCTGACACAGGCATCCACTTTAATTGTGCCACACATCAAGTTGTGGGACTTGCAAGGATAAGGGCCAGTCCTACGTTATGAATAATTTCACGGCAAATGTTATTCTATGGAAACCTATCTGACCAGCTGGTTGCCATTTCATTTTTGTTTCATTGTGCATCTTCAGATTAATGGACTTCTGAAAAGCTCTTAGGAGGTAAAATTTGAAAAGTAACAAATTTTTCCATAATGGATATAAAATTTTGTGTGTACATCACAAATAATGACTTTTAAGCGCAGGAAGTGATTCGTGTGAACCCGTGAAGAGAACGTCCTTCTCTACAAAGCGTCTCAACGTATTTTCTGTACCTGAGCACCAGCAGTATGCTACACAAAGTGAGTACTCATCAAATATTTGCTGAATTAATGACCTAAAA